>JAQIWS010000086.1:0-61704 GCA_034696085.1 Stigmatogaster subterranea
TCTGAAATTAAATTCACGTGAGTAAAATTTATTTAAATTATTATTAGTTTTATAAATTTATACCTAAATAATCGCATAGTTTTGGATCCATAAAATGAAGAATTGCAAATAATTGGTGAAGTTGCGTTTTCATTCCTTGTTGATCCATTTCAAAATTGTGACACTTAAATTATATTTTGGATATTAAATACTTAAAATCTAACTTTACACAAGTCAAATCTCGTTTAAATATACAGTTCTTAAAGGGTTAACAACAAAATGTAAAGAATTTCAATATTTAATGCGTTTTTTAAAAAAATGCAAAAATAACGTTAAAATAAATTTTATACTGCAAACGGAAAAAAATTTCGAAAAATTTAGGTTAACCCTTTCTAGTTAACCAGACTTGACTTGTATTACAAACCCAACTTACAACTTTGTCCATTAAACCAGCAAAACACCAAAACGAGTCTACTTCCGTTTCCATGACAACCAAAATAGGAGACAACAAATCGCTCATTCCTTGAACGTAACCTAAAAATTAAAACAAATTTTAGAATTTCAAATGTAAACAACTAAAAATAAATTACCTAAATCGAAATTATACATGCAGTACGTCATTAAAACGTCATTGAGAACTTGAAGATTTTCGTTATTATTTCCTTCGAAAAACGAATGCGTTCTGTCTGTCCGACTTACATCTTTTTCTATTATAATAAAATAAAATTGTAAATTAAATAACTACAATTTCGAAGAAAATTAAATATCTTTTATACCGATTAAAGATTTTCTATCTCTCAAAGCTGAAAACCGTTTTTCCTGCGCACTACTAATCGTCTTCCATTGTAATTTCATTCGATAATACTCATCTCTGAAACCAAATTTAACAAAAATAAATTTTTTTTTAAAGTAAAATTTCCATTATTTTATTACATTCTATCTTTTCTGCTCTCCTTCCGAGATTCAAACGACGAATTATACTCATTAACGCCTAAGAGAAATTTCCACGCATCTTTTCTAATCGAATGCGTTAATCCCTAAATTATAAAATATTTTTAACGTCAACTCAAATTTCACAAATTTTTTTTTAATTTTAAATAACTTACTCCACGAAAAATCTTTTCTTTTAAATTTTCAACATCAATTATAACGCCTTCGGAATTAACGTGTTTCGTCCATTCTTCAACCGTTAACGGACCTCCTCTCTTAATCTCAGGTCTCGGGATTAAATCTTTCTAGAATAAAATTGAAATTTTCAGGTTATAAAATAATTTTTATGTTAAATATTTAAATTACTTGGGTTATTAGTTCAAACCCAGCCTCGGTTTGGTCGATTTCTAATCGCGGAAGACTATCATGAAGCATTTCTTGAAGTTCTGAAGATGGCCTCGAAGTCGGAGATGAATCCACGACCATGTAATCGTACAAGAATTTAGTAACTTTCGAAAAACCGCTCATTGTAGCTAAATATGGATCCTACATTTTACAAATAAATAAAGAAAAGATGTAAAATTTTGTTTATCGACAAAAAATTCTCGTTACCAACCACGACAAAACGAGGTTTTCGACCTCTCGATATTTGTAACTCGTGTAACGATTTTTCCAAAGCCTCGATTTCGGGTTGAACAACTAACCAAAGATTTTTCTCCACGCTTGACCTTAAAAATATTACGGAAAAATAGTTAAATTTTGTTATTTGTAATGGAATTGTTTTTATTTCACGACTTACTGTTTTACTCGGATGTATTTTTCAAGTGTCGACACTAATCGGTCAACTTTTCCTTTGTGAAAGTCCATTTTAGGATGCGTCGTTCCGTCTTTTTGTAAGAAAATTATACAAGATGTGTTTTGGTCTGGACTGCAAAGCTGAAAACTTTTTATATCAGCTATGTCAATACGAATAGGTCTAACGCGAGTTGGGGAAACACATTTTCCGTTCGATGTACCTGCAAATAAAATTTTTAAACGCAAATTTAACAAAAAAAATTTTGAAATAACATTTTAAAAATAGCGAAATGAATTTTTAGAATGTTTAACAAACATAAAATTTGATTTTCAACTGCGAAAAATATTTTTTTAAGCGTAATACGATTTTTAAACACAACAAAAACAAATATTCGCTTAAAATAAGATATAAAACATGTTTATATTTTACTCGATCCATTCGAAACTCCTGATGTCGAAAATCCAACGGTCGCGTTTACAACATCCCATTCATGAACTTGTTCAAAAGATTCGTCAGCTTCGTCAGTTTGATTCCACTCGACTACAATGGCGTGTTGCTTTAAAACGAGAAAAATTAATAATAAATCATCACTTTACAACATTTAGAGCGACGTTATTCTCGTCATATAAATTATTTTTGAAGGATGACGTGGTGTTTGGTGATTCGGCGTTTGTCAAAAATCAAAGTTTTTCCTCACTTTTTCGATGACAGATAATTTTCCAGGTGTTTTTAACCCTTCTTCAGCGCTGTAGACTGGGATATAAACACTGTCTTGTTCGTAAACCACCTATGAAATAAAATATTTTGAAAAATTAAATGAAAATTAATATTTTTTTACGTAGGTCGAAGAAAAAAATTAAAATAAATAACGCTACAAAATTCAGAATTTTGTGAAAAATAATTTTTTAGCCCACGTGATAATTATACTACAATTTTTTTTTAGGGTAAAATAATTTCAAACGTGTTTAAAAGTCAAAATATAGAAAAATCGCCAGCTCACTTTCCCGGTAACTTCCCCGTCCTCCATTTTGACGATAACTTATGCGTCATCGCATGTATGACGTATCAAGCGTGACGAAATGGATTACGTCATATCAAACTTTACCGTCATCTAGTGGCGTAATTTCAATGATTTAATACAAAACTTTTCTCGCGTTTAAATTTGATTTATTGCTAGTATAAAATACACAATCATCGCCAAATTTTATGCCAGGTAATTGTAGTTATCTGGTTGATCTTTGCATCGTTCAATATATTCCTTTCCAATCAATAAATCGATACATTTCTACAATAAAAATAAAATATATTAAAAATTGTTATTTAAAACAAAAATATTACTGAAAATTACCTTAATTAATGCAACTGTAGGTTTAAATTGTGAGGATAAGTGTTTAAAAATCTCGATTAAAAGTTGTTGATGTTGCAGACTTTTTTCCGTCTTCATTATTCGAACGATTGCAGCCTGAAAATTTTACATTAAACAACAATATTTGTAGCTGAAAATTTAAATTTAAACTCACCTGAATTAAAATTTTGCGTTCATCCTCAATAAACCTACTTGTTGAATCAATTTCAATTTTGATTTCAGCTTTTATCGGGGTGTTAATATTCACTCGTAAATTTTTACTACAATTTAAAAAAAATTAAAAATCAATTTTTAACTCTTTTTCGACATAAAAAAAATTCAGACTTTTTGTATTCCGTGTTAAGTCGAATAATTGTCGACAACTGAAGTTGACTCTCATCATCTTCCGTCGTTAACAATTTTATTTTCAATAAAATTTGAACGACTTGTGTCAAATATTCAATCTTCATTTGAGTTAAGTTTTTCAGTTGTTGTAAACTAAAATTATCCTGCGTGTTGTATTGCAGCAAAACAACCATTTGAAACGTCGAAACCTAAAAACAAACAAAAATTAATTTAAAATATTAAAATCACTAAAAATTAAATTTTTCACTACCTGTAAAATATAATTTTTCATAAAACAACTCGTAACTAATTCTCCTCGACTCAAATTATGCAACCACGTCAATCTTCGTCCATTATGACGATTATTATAAAACGTCACAAACTCGCCCACGCATTTTTCAAGTTCAAACGGCAATGAAAAATTAATTTCAGATGGTTTAAAAGGCCACGAACCGAACGTCAAAACTTGAACGTCAAAATCGAACTCAAAATTTTGTGGAAATTTTTCAACGATGTCTTTGCTGATGTTAACATCATTAAACATTCGTTCTGATTTTAAAGTGTATTCGTTCCCGCAAATTATTTTTAATTTACTAATAACGTTTCTTTCAGCGTCGTTGTTGATTGATAGTTGGTAAATAAGCCGTTTAGCTAAAAATTTGTTGTAGAATGTTTGGAAAACGTTTTTGTCTTCGATGTATTTAAATATTTCCATCTAAAAACATAAATAAAAATTTTTTAAATGGTTTAAAAAGTAAAATTTAAAATAATTCTTACGATTTCGGTGAAAATGGTGTCGATGTCGACATTTTGGGCGGTTTTCTTATTGAGAAGTAACTCGAAATATTTCGCGATTAATTCGGCGGATTTCGCGCTCGATGAATTTGGGAGTTGAGTGATGAAATTGTGATTTATGAATTTCGCACAGCCCTGAAAATTGTCATTAAGATATAATTAGTGATCGTGGAAGTTGTAAAACTGTAAAATCAAATCGTACTTTGTCTAAAGCTTCAGTCAGTCGAGCGTTGTCGTCAAATATTTTCGACACCATCTTAGTAAATTCTGTTTTTACGGTTAAAATTGTCTCAACGTACATTTTAGGATCCTGTAAAATCACCAAAATTGTAATAAAAAAAAGTTTACAGTAAAAAATAAAATGTAATTAATAAATATTTTACATTAATGAGGATTTTTCCATGTTTTTCAACATCTGACAAACCAATTAAATTCACGTGAGTTTCAAAAACGTCGCTTAATCTCTGTAAACATTGTGGAATTCTGGCGGTAAATTTAAATATTTGAATTAATCCTAACGAAAAATAAACAAAAAATTATATATTACGATGTCGTAAGTTAAAACAATTATCTTTTTATTTACCTACGTCGTTTTTGGTAATTAAGAATTTCTGAAATTCATTTAATAAAAAATCCAAATTTGTCGACACAAAAATAAATTCGAATTTTTTTATTAATTCAGGAAACGTAGTTTCGTGCAGATAAATTTGAACGCGGTTTTCTTCATCGCTAATCATCATCTCAGCCTATATTTTACAAATTTTTACACAAAATTTATTAAAAATATATCAAAAATATCAAATTTAACACTAACTTTTTTTATATACTCGCAAACAGAATTTTCTTCAAATAATTTCACACACTCCGAAATAAAAATCTTTTCCACAAAATTCAAAAGTTCTTCTTCAAACTCCTTATACAACTTCAAATCCATCGTTCTGTTTACAAACTCATCTTCGTTTAATCCCAATTCACCTACACAAAAAATATTTAAATTCATTTAATCACAATTTTTATATAATAATAATAAATAAACTCCTACCGTAAGAATCCAAAGTAATTTTCAAAATCCGAGTATCAATCTTTTCACCACGTCTTTCAGTTTCAATTAATTTCAAAATAACGTCGTTTAACTCTTTCCTCACCAATTTATACATATATTCTCTCCACGTTACCAACGCCAACTATAAAAAATTGCAATAAATATAAATATTACATCACAACAAAATCGATTTTTATAAAAATTTACTTGATAAATTGTATAAATTCCTCGTCGACTTTCTTCACATTCTCTATAAATCCAATATCTATTCAAATAATTACAAATTCCATCAAGAATTGTACTCGATAAACGATATTTTTCCCATTGGTCAGCGTAAAACATCAACAAGTCTTCGTCGACAAGATGGACGCCGTCCTAGAAATCAACAAATATGTTGAAATATTCATTTTATAAATAAAATATTTGGAAATTACTTTTGCAACGGTGGTTACGTAATTTATAAGAAACATTTTAATTAAATGGTAAAGTTGATAACCGGTAAACGCGATTCCGGCGTATTTTTGGTCGAAACATGTCGTTCTTGTCGACGTTTGATAACTTGAACAGAAATCATGGACATATCTAACATTTTCAAAATCAAAACAATAGTATTTAAGTATATACAAAACATTAAAATTATGAGATTTGGATTTAGGACTCACGTGTACAGCTTTAATTGACGTGGTGTCGACATGTTTCGTTTGTCGAAAATCTCTTCGAATCCTAGATGGAGTATTTCCCAAGTGTCGTTTAATTCGATGTTAGATGTTTTATTCGATGTAGTAAAGTTGTTAATTAGTTGACCCATTTTCTTCA
The DNA here is from genome assembly GCA_034696085.1 of Stigmatogaster subterranea. Taxonomy (NCBI): domain Eukaryota; kingdom Metazoa; phylum Arthropoda; class Chilopoda; order Geophilomorpha; family Himantariidae; genus Stigmatogaster; species Stigmatogaster subterranea. Next base: position 6,049 of record JAQIWS010000086.1, read on the forward strand.
GATAAAAGGATATTTGTTTTAGGTGTTTATGACACGTAAATAAAACTTCTTGCAAGTTCTGGGAAGTAATAAAACCTGGTTATATAGCTGACGTGTCAGTTTTATCTAATTTTCAAAGGATTTTTCCTCTTTTCTTTCTCTTTTAATACTGAAATTCAGTTTTATAACTGACATAGGTGTAGATTAACTCAAATTCAAAGATAATTTTAACTTAAATCCAAAAATTTCGCCATTTTTACCGAATTTCTCCTTTTCACTACAACGCGCAAAAAACGAAAACTTTGCTTTTGTAAATAAATAAATCTTTTACTAAATATTTATAAAAATATACATAAAAAATCCAATAAAAATTATACAAAAATCTATCAATAAATTAAAATAAACTCCAAATCATCACTCGTCCATCTTTTCCGAAAACTCCAAAATCCACGATTAGGCCTAAACAAAAAAATCAAAACACAAAATTACCAAAAAAATCCTCAAACAACTAAATATACTCAACCACATACATTACCGCAAATCTTCACTAATCTTCCCGTAAATCCCGAACACAGACTTTTGGTTAAAACTCTTTCTCAAAAACTTGTGGTTTTTTTTTTGAAACTTTATTTATGGGAAAATTCTTTTTAACGATTTTAATCTTTCTGGAAATTTCCATAATTTCCAAATTTCTTTTTTTTTTTTCACTTCACTTCACTTATTTTTTTTTTCTCTTTTTTCTCTCTTTTTTTCTCAACTATTTTTTTTTCTCATCAAATTCATTTTTTAAATTAAAAAATCATTTTTTTTCAACTTTTTTAAGGCTACCATTTTTTTTTCTCATTTTCTCAATATTTTTTCATTTTCCTTTATCAAATTCCATTTTTTTTCTTCTTCATCAAATCAAATTAATAATAATAATAATAATAAATTTTTTCATTTTTCAATTTTTCAATCAAAAAATTCACTCTAAACCAAGAAAAGTGCAAATATGCAAATTACAGCACAAAAAATTAAACAAAATCTCGAATCTTCTCCACTGGTACAAAAGTTACATCAGTATTAATATATATACTGTTTTTTGTATTATTTTTATATATAATTCTTTTATATTTATATATATTTATAAAGTGGAACATTCCAAATTATCAATTCAACACAAATTTCGCATTTTAAAAACCAAAGATCAAAAATTAACAAAAAACCAAATTCGACTCGTTCTCGTTTTGGTACAAAAATTACAATTAAAAATTATTTATAATCAACTTGTGCACTTTTTAGCAGACTAGTTTTATGTCGTCACACTTTGTACATAAAAAAACCAAAAACTAAAAAAAAAAAAATTTTGCAGCTCGTTTTTCTCAAATTTTTGCAAAAAATCAAATCAAATCAAAAAATCAAAAATGCAGTTATTTTGTCTTTGTTTTTTTTGGGATAAATGTAAATGGCACAAAAAAATTATATAAATTAAATAAAAAAACAAAAACGAGCGTTAGTTTTATCGTTCCTCATTTCAAAAAACCAAGTTTTACAATGTTTTGTTCAAGTTCAAGTGATTTAAAAACAAAACAAAAATCGATAATTAATTATTTACGACTAACAACAAAAATCGTCCGACCAATTAAACATTAAAAAAAATGTATAAACAAATCATAAAACCAAAAATTAGTGACTTAATCATCGCTTCCAGGATCTTGCTTCGGAGTCTTCTTCTTCTTCATCGTCGGCGAGAAGCAGTTCCACGTTTTCCATGTCGTCACCGAGCTAAAAATTCAAATAAAACAAAATTTTTAATCAAAATTCTACAAAAATTTTATTGAAAAAAAGTATAAAACAGTCTAAAAATATTAAAAACAAACAACACGGACCTCTTCTTCGCCTACCAAAACATCAGTCTCAACGTCGACTCCCTCCGTTAGTAAATCAGGTGAGCTGTCTTTGTACCACGAAACGTTCAGGTGCTTTTCTCGAAACTTCGGGCCTCTCCACATCGCTTGAACAAACTATTTTATCAAGAAAAACATCCATCAACACCTTACAAACCTTTAATCCAACCCACCGAACTCAATTTTCTAATATTTTTTAATATTTTCGAAATTTTCCTCGTTAGGCTTATTTTTAAGCCTACTCACCAATTCCGCTTCCCTCCGCGTAGGAAAAGTCAACACCGTGAATCGATTAACTTCATCATGATCGATACCTTCGATTTCACCAAATTGCTGTTAGAAAAAAAAAACGCGTTAAATAAATACAAAAAATTTTTCGTTAAGATTCAACAAAAATACTGCTAAATGAAGCATGGCGTCCTGTTTTTCAGTCTCCTCCAATCCCGACACGAGTAATTTTCGCGGACGATGATCCACGCTCACGCTCGTCGACCGATGTCCTCGACCTCGATACACCGTGACGCCCCGAATATTCACGGTTCCTCCACGAACACCGCCGCGTCCGCGACCACGACCCCGTCCACGTCCTGAATCGAGAAGACCGAGCGCTCTCGCCTAAAAATTTTCAAAAAATTTGTCGAAAAAGTTAAAAATTTTAGAAACGTAAAATGTGACATTTAAGATCGACAACTGTCGAAAAATTTGTCGAAAAAATGTGAATATTTTCAAAATTGACATTTAAAATCGAAAATTTATCGACAAAATTGACTAAAATAAACATTTGTCGACAAAATTGAATTAAAACGAAATTTTGTCGACAAAATTGAATTAAAACGAAATTTTGTCGACAAAATGTAAAATTTAACGAAAATGTACGTGACATTTAAAATCGAAAATTTGTCGACAAAATTGACTAAAAATGAAAATTTGTCGGAAAAAATTGAATAAAAACGAAAATTCGTCGACAAAAGGTAAAATTTTCCAAAAATGTAATGTGACATTTAAAATCGAAAATTTGTCGACAAAATTGACTAAAAATGAAAAATTGTCGGAAAAAGTTGAATTAAAACGAACATTTGTCGACAAAATGTAAAATTTAACGAAAATAAAATTTGACATTTAAAATCGAAAATTTGTCGGTAAAAATGAATAAAAATGAAAATTCGTCTAAAAATGTTAAAAATCAACAAAATGTACAAAAACAAAACATTTACTTCTTGTTTCAGTTCCGCAACCCTTTTCTTAAGCTCAGTCGTGTCGGCGCCCTGATGCTGTTTGTTATAAAGATCCATCTCAATGTCAAGAAGTTGTTTCTGTGCCTAAAGACATTGCACTGTACTGAGGAAATGACTAGCAAATTTCCAAATACTTTCCGCAATATTTCTTTAAGCCTAACCCACGTTCAAAAGAAATATCGTGAAATATTTCTTTCAAATCCCCGCGGAAAAAGCGATTAACGTAATCCTAACTCTCACTTACCTCAGTTTTCGTCTTTGGATGCGCAGGCGCGGGAGCAACCGGAGCGACTAAATCTTTTTTGAAGTTGTCGATGCATTCTTGAATCGATTTAATCGTCTGCAAAAAATTCAAAATTTGACAATTATTTTAAGAAAAGTCGAAAAATTCAAAATTTGACAATTTTTGTGTGCGAAAAATCGAAAAATCTGAAAATTTTCGAATGCGAAAAATCACAAAACTTTATTTTCTTACCAATAAAAGCGTATCTCTGTCAGCAGGTAACATATTCTTGTTCTTTTCTAATCTCTCGATAAGTAACTGCAAAATTTTTAAAAATTAACACTAAATCAACCTAAACCTAAAAAATCAACTCAAAATCACAAACCTTTTGATCTTGGATGTTTTTCTCAAGTAACTCCTGTTTCCTTTTCTGAATATCCGCGTTACGCTTCATATATTCCTACAAAAAAACAAAAACACACCAAAATTTCAAAAAAAAAAAAACTTCACAAAATCACCTTACACCAAAAAAAATTCAAACCTTTTTCTGTTCAACTTGTTTCTTTTTCAAATTATCCTGCGTCGATGACGTCACCTGATTCAACCCACCCGCAGGTGTCACGTTATTCTTTTTCAAAGCTGCGGGATTAAATACTGTTTTCGACAAATTTCCAGTCGGCGACAACACAACGCTCGTCTACAAAAAAAACCCAAAAATCAAAACCAAAACCTCAAAAATTTCAAATTTTCAAAAATAAAAAACCTTTTCAGAGTCCTCCCTCGTCGTTCCACCAGGTACTTGAGTCGCGTTTTGTGAATCACCAGCGACATTATTATTATCATGAGCCGTCGGCGTCGTGACGGGAACCCCGAGTCTGTCTTTAACCGACAATTTCTTATTCGCAAAAGGCGGCACTGGAGCTGTCGGAACCGGTATCTCATATTTCGAATTCTAAAAATATAAAAGTGTGGAAAATTAGAATCTACGTCATTTTGTCTTATTTCGAATTCTGAAATAAAATATTGATCAATGATATTATGTCATAAAAAATTTGTTTGTAATGGTATTTTTTTTGGTGGTAGAAATTGAAAATTGATTTTTAGAATTGAAAATACGGCATGTCGAAAAAAATTGATAAATCGTAAAAATTCGAGTAAAGATAAAATTTTATTAAATTGAAATTTGACATTTAAAATCTAAAAATTGGCGAGAAAAATTGAATAAAAATGTAAATTTGTCGAAAAAAATTGAATAGAAATGAAAATTTGTCGAGAAAAATTGAATAAAAATGAATAAAAACGAAAATTTGTCGAGAAAAATTAAATAAAAATGAAAATTTGTCGAAAAAAATCGAACAAAAATAAAAAATTTGTCGAAAAAAGGTAAAATTTCACAAAAAAAATATAATTTAACGATTAAACACAACCCAAAACTAAATATTCATACCTCAGAACCTTCCTTGTTATGCCAAAACACCTTAATAAACCTATTATTCAACACCGCCTCCGTACTCCGATAAGCAGCATTCGCCTCCGCGTGTGACGAAAACGTTATCAAAGCGGCCTCCGGATTGCCTTCATAACAAACCTAAAAACAAAATTATTTTTTTTTTTTTTAAATCAGCAAAATTTCACCTAACAAAAACCCAAACCAACCTGTAAATTCACAATCCGACCAAACTTCGCAAAATGATTATTCAACTGCGTGATGCTATTCAGCCCTCTCGGTATCTTCCTCAACTCCAACGTCGCGTTTTCCAAATTATTCTTCCGCGGGCCCAACCGGTTAAAATCAAACGGCCGTCTCTTATTCCCCATATCTCCGTGACCCCCACTCGAAACATTCACGTTATTCGCCGAGTTGTTGTTGTTATTATTATTGTTATTATTATTATTACTAATCGTCGATCCGTGAACTGGATTACAATTTTCAGCGCCATCTTTGGCGACACCGTCGAACGCTCGTTTTTGAGGAACCATTACCATTCGTCCTTTAGATAAATCTACGATAAAAAACATCAACAAAAATAAGTTATTTTTAACCCTTAAAATCGATATTTTTTGTTTTTTTTCACCGTGTTGTGTGGGGTTGTCGATCGTGGGTACGCTGATCAATTCCCTCGTCATTTGTTGCGGGAAAAGTGGAGGTGGTCTCAACCCGATTCCGCGGGGTAAACTCGGTCGTGGGTTCCAATACGACGGCCTGAGTCGAGGTGGTCGGTCTAGAGATGGCGCTTCTGGGTTGTAAGGTTCGGGCATGTATGGTTCCGGGAAATAGGGCGCTGCGTCGTTTCGGAAACGTCCTTGGCCGTCAGATGATACTAGAAAGAAAAAAAATGATTTGTGGGTTAATTGTAATGTAGAAAATTGATTAAAAAAGGAAAAAGATGAAATTAAATTGGCGTTGGGGAAACAGGTTAAAAATGAAGAAAAATGTAAAATTTTGTTAATTTCGAAAAGTTTTCAGTCAAATTTTCACGTTTTGTAATTAAAAAAAAAGCGAAAATTTGTTGGAAAATTTTTGGTAATTAATAAAATTTCACGTTTTTTTTCATTTTTAATGCTAAGTGACGGGGGAAAATTTGGATGTGAGGAGAAAATTTATAAAATTTCAATGTTTTTCTCAATTTTAGACCTTACTCCAATTTTTAGTGTAAAATTTTGTTAATTTCCAAACGTTTTCAGACAAATTTTCGCTTTTTTATGTTACAAAACGTGAAAATTTGACTGAAAAAATTTTCGAAATTGACAAAATTTTACGTTTTTCTCCATTTTTTTAATGGTTTTCTCAGATTTTTTTGAGGAAATTTTATGTCCAAACTTTACTTGACAAAAAATTTTTGAAACTAGGAAAAAACCAAGTTCAAACTATTTCCACATTTTCGCCTAATTTACCTTTAAGACCAGGTGGATGAGGCGGCGGTGGGGGTAAGGGAGGTCTCGGAATCGGTGGATGCATGATTGGTGGAATTGGAGCACTCGGTGCCGCTGGACCTAAATAAAAATATATTTCGTTTATAGCATCAAGTTTTGAAAAAGGTGGAAAAAAATTTATTCAAAAAGTGTTTACGTAATTCTTGACTCGCAGTCGGTGGCGGGAATCCAATCATACCAGGTAAATTTACGTCCTCTACAACTACCGGATCGGTTCCATGGTCATACGGACATAGATCACCTCGCATGCAGTAACCCATTTCTAGGAAAAAGAAATTGAAGGAAATTAAATCTTGTTACAATGAATTTTCAAATTTTTCACGTTAAAAATTATAAAAATTTCCATATTGAGATTTTAAAACCAAAAAATTTTTCAAATTTAAATTTTCAACATTTTCAAGTTTAGGATTTCCAAATTTCCAGATTTTTCAAGTTTGGAGTTTCCAAATTTCCAAAATTTCCAGGCTTAAAACCACGAAAATTTTCCAAATTTCCAAATATCCACATTTTTCAATTTTAAAACCACAAAAACTTTCCAAACTTGAAAAATTGAAAATTTTTGTGGTTTAAAACAGCAAAAATCTTCAAAATTTTCATCTTTTTTAAGTTTAAAACCACAAAAATTTTCAATGTTTCAAGTTTGGAATTTTAAAACTTCAAAATGTTCCAGATTTAAAACAGTAAAGATCTTCAAGTTTATAATAAAAAAAATTTTCAAAATTTTTTACTTTAAAATCCCACAAAACTTTTATCTTAACCCAAAAATTACCGTCAAAATCCCGACACCTCCTTGACGACTTCCCGCCTCGATTATACGTAAACATCGCTTGCGACTCCGCACCAACGGTTCCAGGAACCGGAGGTAACGACGCCGCCGCAGCGTTCGTCGGTACCGTACTTTGAGTCGTCGACGACGAATACCGATAATCTTTATCTCCGTGTTCTGTCTTGGCTGGACTCTGTGTCTTGTGATTCGCTTCTCTTCCATCAGGGCGCGACCTCTCGGCAACTAACGGAATTACCACAAAACAATTTTAATTCAAAAAAATCCCAAAAAATTAATTTTTAACCCTTTAAAACCTTTTGTTCCACGTTCCCTCGACCGGGACCTCGATCTTGTCCGCGACCTCGGCGTTCGCGATCGACTCCTCGTTCGATCTCGTTCTCGTTCTCGTCCGGATTCACGTTCGCGTTCGCGGCTTCGATCTCTGTCGCGAACTCGATCGTGTCGGTAATCGTTATATCGGTCGTACCGTCTGGGCAAGGGGCCTCGACGATCTCGTTTTACGTCTTCGTTGTAGCGACGCGGTCGTCGTTCATCTCGGTCCCTGCTTCGACTTCTCGATCGATTTCGACTTCGACTGCGACTCGATCGACTTCGACTCCGGCTTCGGCTGCGGTTGACCGGAGAGGATTTTCTCGGTAAGCGTTTTTCCCGCTCGTCCGTGTCGTGTAACTGGAAGGAGAATGAAATATTGGAGTTAGAATTTGAGTTTTAAAATCGAGAATACGGTGTGTCGGAAAAAATTGAATAAAAATCGGAAATTTGTCGGAAAAAGGTAAAATTTGATTAAAATGAAATTTTGTTGACAAAATTGTGTAAAATTGAAAATTTGTCGACAAAAGGTAAAATTTTACAAAAATGTAATATTACACTTAAAATCGAAAATTTGTCGACAAAATTGTGTAAAATGAAAAATTTGTCGACAAAATTGTGTAAAATTGAAAATTTGTCGACAAAAGATAAAATTTTACAAAAATGTAATATTACATTTAAAATCAAAAATTTGTCGACAAAATTGACTATAAATGAAAATTTGTCGACAAAATTCTCTAAACTTAAAATTTATCCCAAAAAATTGAATTAAAACGAAAATTTGTCCACAAATGTAACATGACATTTGATGTCGAAAATTTGTCGACAAAAGGCAAAATTTTAAAAAATGTAATTTGACATTTAATACCGAAAATTTGTCGAGAAATGGTCCAAAAACAAAACTGTCGAAAAAATTGAAAAAAAAAAAAAGTTGTCGACAAAATTGAAATAAAACAAAATTTTGTCGACAAAAGGTAAAATCTAACAAATATAAAATTTAACATTTAAAACAGAAAACTTATCCAAAAAATTAAAATCTGCACAATTTGCATTAAAATTTTCTTATACAATAAATTCTTCACAATATCAATTTTTTATTAAAACCAATCCAACATTTTTTTTCCGCAAAAAAAACTTTAAAAATCAAAATTTTATCACAAAAAACTCCAAAAAAATAAAATTCACCTAATCAAAACCCATTTCTTAACCTAAATCTTAATTTTCCTTTTTCAATCCCAACCGCAAACCAAATTTCTCAATAAACAAAAAACTCAAAAAACCCAAAATTTTCATTTTAAAAACCCAAACTTACGCCTTCTGATCGCGAAACACGCCTGTCACGTGACTCCTTAGCTGCCTCTCTGGGAGGATTCGTCGTCGCTGTCGTCGTCGTGGAACTGGCGGGTAATGTGATGGGTGCCGAAGATGCGTTGGAAGATGAATTACTCGCAACGACATTGGTGTTTGAAACGATGTTTTCTGAAGGAAGAATTTGCGCCTGGGTCGAAGGTGGTAAAGGAATTGGTAACGAATGTGACGCGGGTGATTGTGGTTCATTTTTTTTCAGGTAAGATTTGCTATCCAAGGTTTTAAAAAGTAGCTCCACGAAGGGTTTCGTTTCTGAAAATAGAAATAAAAAATAATTCCGTGTTTTTAGTTATCTAGTTAAAAATTGACTTTTTTCGGTAAGTTTTTAAAATGTTATAAAAAAATTATTTTTAAGAAGTAAAAGATAAAGAAAATTTGAATGAAATTTGATGAAAATTTTGGATTTTTTAACGATAATAAAATGTTATTTTTGTTTGTTGAGTCAAAAATATTCAAAAATTCTTAAAATTTTATAATTTTTTCTCACAAATTCAACCAAATTTTTGGATTTTCGTCAATTTTTAATAAAATAACAACTTATTTCATTAAAAATACACAAATTCACTACAATTATACAATTATTCCTCACAAATTTTTTCAAATTTTTTAACCTTTTTTTTTTCTACCACAATTTCCAAACTCAAAAAATCTTCAAAAAATCTCCAAAAACAAAAACTAAACAACTTCAAAAAAAAAATTTTTACTGAATCTACACTAAAAAAAAAACCAAAATACAAAAAAAATTTAACCAAAAACTCAACAAAATTTCTTATTAACTTCACAAACAACCAAAATCCAATTTTTACACTCAAAACCTTCAAAATCAAACCAAAACCACTTAATCCTTAAACACACACCTTGTTGCAGAAACACATCCAACTGATCAATACAAGTTTCTTTCAAATCAGGTAACAACTTATCCTTCTTCACGAGTGCAATCACGTATTTCGCCAACGCGTTTGGATCAGCGTCACATCTAAACACAAAAACAACATTTTCCACATTAAAAAAAAACCATCTTTAACTAAAAACCAAACTTACTTTGGTTCTAAAATCGTCGTAAGCCAAGCTTTTAAAGCTTCGGGATTCTCTATTAACATCTCGCTGAGATTCCGCACGCTTTTAACCGCAAAAAAAACCTGTTTTAAATCTTAGAAATTCTTCAACTTGATAAATTTCTTCTTCTTTTCATCAAATGGAACGGGGCACGGTTGAAAAAAGTTAAGCCTACACGTTCCGTAGGCTAAGCCTAACTGGAAATTCCGAGTGGAAAATGCGAAAAACGGAGTAACGCGGCGATTATTCACACGGGCTGAACTCGGTGCACGTTCGCACGAATGAGTTTGTACACGGGTTCACGAAAATCGTCCGATTTGAGAGATTTTTTCCGCCGAAGAGTCGTCCTAGTCGACTTGCTTTCAAGATAGGAACGGTGGTTAACAGCACGGAATAAACAGACGTTACGCTTTGGAAAAATTTTATTGTACAACCAGCGCGACTGGTGGTGAGGCGGGGAATCTCTAATAACGTTGAATTGTATGGTGAGAATATTAGTGTTGATTATTCTCCGCTTGGCGCGCTGGTTAGGTTTAGTATGGTGACGAGGCGTGTTGTTTCTGTGTCGTTTGTAGGTGGTAATGGCGACCACTCGTTACGCACGCGCGTTGACCTGGGTGCTTTTAATGTTTTTTAATCGCAAATTATAAATAAAATGGACTTCACGGTGAAATGTGAGGTTTAGTAGTTTATTTTTAAGTAATTTAATACAAAAATAAACTTAAATTTAATGTTTTAATACCGAAATTTTGATTTTTACCTCTTTTTATTAATAAAATTCGATATTTATCGCATTACGACGTTGTAAATTAGCTTTTTATTGAGAATAAACTAATTTTAATCCTTTTAGAGATTAAAAAATTTATTTATTTAAATTAAATCCACTTACACAAACCAACCTAAAATTTGTACATAGAAAAAACAGTTGAAAAAAGTAATAAAACGATATATACCGCAGAAAATCTATTTATACTTTACACAAACTGTATAATCTTACAAAAAAATTTACAAAAACTAATCTACGAGGGAGATTAACCCCTACGTAACGTTACAATTCCAAAAATTCACCCCCAAACACAATTTTTATCGTGAAATTCAAACTTGTTTTCATTACGCAGAGATTCAACTATTTTACAATCGATTGATAAAAAGTAAAAACAAAACAAAAATATTCAAAAAAAAGTAACATAAAACTATTAAATAATATATATTATCAAAATGTATAAAAATATCTTGTTTTTGCTATCTATTTCCTATGGATTTAACGTAACGTAATAATTCGACGACCATGTGAGTAATCTCGGGCATTTTCTCGTCTAGTCGATAACACCGCGTGACTCCGTTTGAATCAGTTACGTAAACTGGAGCTGATTTAGATCGAATTGATGTTAAAAGTTGAGATCCGTCTAAGTATTTCATTAGTAACTGGTCGCCAGGTAACTGTAAACAAAAAAAAATTTCAAAAATCAGAAATTATTTTACAAAAATTTCAAAAATTATTAAATATTACTATGCATAGATTTCCTCGCGATTTGATTTCATATTCGTCTCTTCCGATTCTGGTGATTAACGGTGTCGTCGAATTTGCGGGAGATGGCGAACGTGAACCTCGTTTTCTGATCGACGATGTCGGTGAACGAGCACCTGATGTACTGATTGCAGGTGACGGAGTTCGTGTTTTATTCTGTCGAATTATCGGACTCGCTTCGTCGGATAAAATCGAGTCGGGAATCGGAGATGCCTTTAAAAATTAAAACGGTGAATTTATTAACAGCAAAATAAAAATTTAAATTTTTGTAAACTTACGTGTCGTAAATTAGAAAAATCGTTTTTCGGAGTTGACGTGCAGTTTGGAATTTTAGGTTGCCGTAGATTCAAAACGCAAGGAAATATTTTTCGGTTTAACGCTTGTTCAGCTGTTGTAAAAGTTCCTTCGAAGTAAACACAAAACTCCTGCGACTATAATTTAACAAAAAAAAACAAATACAAATTAAAAATCTCAATTTTTACACATAAAAAATCAAAATCTTAAAAATTGAAGTTAATTAATAAAAAAAAACAAAAAACTTATCAAATACTTTGTTAAAATATTCCAATAATTTTTTATCAGTCTCGCCTGAATTATTCAACTCGTCCTCAGGTTGAGTAATTCTCGTTCCCTTCGCGTTTTTCGTTACCACAGCGCCGTTATCGAATTTAACTTCAAAATCGCCATTTTCCATTAAATAACACTTAGCTTCGGGGATATAAACGGTTAACTTCGTCGTGCGACTTCGAAGCGAGTTGATCATTCTCGCAACGAGATCGTATCTCCAGTGATATTTTTCAGGTAATTTATCCAACAAAAATTTTCTCCGCCGCGACGTTTCGGTTATTTGTAAAAAATCACAAGGTGCGTATCGTTGATCTTCGGTCAAATTATAAACATAAACCTAAAAAAACACATTTAAAATCAATAATTTGTATTAAAAACTCCCAAAACACGCAACACTTACTATTTTTCCGGCATCAGATATTCGTAAAACGAAAACAACTTTTGTCGTCGATCCGAAATTTTTCAGAAATTCCATACACACGTCGCCAGACGCCATGATGGTTAAAATGGATTCCCCATAACGCTCTCTTCTTTCTTTCAACCGCGTTGTATTTAACGGAACCCGAATTTCATCGCGTTTACTAAATTCTTCTTTTCTCTGATTTCGTTCTTCTTCACGACCCCTTACTCGACAACTGCACACGTCGACGTGAGAACACGGTGATGACGTCACGCAACATTGCTCAACGTGACTGCAACACGACACCGAAGATTGACAGGTTTTAAGCCGTTCGCAACAACAAGGATTATTTTTTTCGTGGCAACATTCGCATCCACTTCGACTTTTGGAGCAATTGGAATTAAATTTAGTTTCGTCTTTTTGATGGAATTTTCTCGCATCTTTCGTCGGCAAAGGGTTAAAATTAGATCCGAGGCTCTTTTCAAATCGACCCCGTTGACGAGACGATTGCGTTTCGGAAATTACCGAAGTTTGTTCATTCTAAAAATAAACCAAAAACGCTTATTCGACAATTTTTCAATTTTTTCAAATTTTTAAGTTACCAAAGTTGGAAGACGATTTGAATGCGATCTACTCGACGCAGTTCGCAACGATGCACCAGTCGACATTGTATCCATTCCACTATCTGTGTACGAACTATTTGAACTATGTTTCTGCGCATTTAAAAAAACAATAAATTAAAACTTAAAAATAAATAAATTTAAAAAAAACCAAATCTCACTTTAATACTGTAATTTTCTAGATTTTTCGTCATAAACGGATGATCTAAAACCTCTGAAAAATTCAATTTCTAAATTTAATTTTACTTTTTAATACTTATTTATGACCAAAAAACACAAAATTAACAACCTCGTAGTTCAATTCTCTCCTGAGGATCATCGTGAAGCATTTTCTTAACTAAATCTTTAGCTTCTTTAGATAATCGATTCTCATGTTCTTTTCCAGAATTCGGTGGTTTTCCAGTTAAAAGAGAGTACAAAACGACGCCTAAACTATAAACATCGCATTCTAGTCCGTGAGAACTTCTTTTCGCGACTTCTCTGGGTTTTTAAAAAAAAAAAAAAAGATTAAAATTATTTTAACTTACAAAACAACCAAAATTTAAATTTAATTACTAACGGAGCAATATAATTCGCTGTTCCGCACATTGTCATGTGTTTCTCGTCTGGTCGTTTTAATTTAGTTGCTAAACCAAAATCACCGATTTTCTACGAAAAATTAAAATTTAGTGGAAATAATTTAATTTTTGATAAAAATCAACAAAACAAAATATTTTACCACTTGTAAATCTTTGGTTAACAACAAATTACCAAGCTTAATATCACGATGCATGATATCTTGCTCGTGTAAAAAAAGCAATCCGTCGGTAATTTGTTTCATTATAAACTGAGCTGGAAACATAAAATAAAATAAATTAGTTTTTAGGTTAATTATTTTATTTTAATAGTAAATTTAATTACCTAAGTCTTCCGCGACTCCAGAGCGAATTTTCTCTAAATACGTTTTTAAATCTCCACCGTGACATAACTCGAGGATTAAATAATAATATTTCCTATCCGTAAACCAGTCGTACAATTTCAAAATCGAAGGATGGATTAATTTTTTGTGTAATCGAATTTCTTCTTGAACTCGTTGTTGCATATGTTTGTCTTTCATCAATTGTTTTTCGATCTGCAATCAAAATAGTCAAAAAATATGTTAATATAAAGCTTGTGAAAACTAAATTTTATTCCTATTTTATAACTTATTGGTAATCTTTACTCTGATTTTAAGATAAAGAAATTACAAAATTTCAAAAATTCAAGTTTAAAATGTCATCGCGATGAAAATGTGACTCACAACCATGATCAGAAGTGCGAGTAATATTCTAAAACCTATAAAATTTAATATTTACCACTTTAATAGCATATTCGTAGCCGGTTTTTATTTCTTTCGCGCGATAAACGCACCCGCAACCTCCTTTACCGATCGGATTTCTCTCAACTTCGAAATCCTGCGAAAATATTAATCTTATAATCAATTTCACTAATGTCGATTATTTCTACTATCACTTTACCTCAATTGCACGACCCATTCTCGTAAAAAAAATTATCGATCGCGTTAAAAACGCATAAATCGTTGTTTTTGTAACAAAACTCAAAATTGACTAACCGCCATTTTTTTCAATTTTACCACGCCACCGCTGATTGGTCGAAAAAAATAAAATATAATACACCACAGCGCCATCTAGTGCCAAAACACGCCACCACTCGACAAAAATGGCAACCAAAAACTCCCTACAAAAGTTAATAAATATCTTTTAATTTAAAAAATAAGACCAACCAACTCACTCCTTTTCCTAAACTCAAATTTAATCCTCCTCACGATCATTTACAAACCAAACTACACAAAAAAAACCAACTTTTCAACACAAAACTCCAAAAAAAAAATCAAAAAATCAACTTAACCCTAACTCAAAAACTCTTCTTCGTCACAACATAAGCCTGCAAACTCCCTCCATCCTCCATTACTCCTTCATCCCCACTCCCACCATCCATCACCATCTGCACCGCCGACTCCAACGGCATAAACACGTGTTTAATATTATTCAACTCATCCCACGACCTACACGTCTTAATCTTACTCAACAACAACTCAGCTTTATCCTCCAAAACTTTCTTTTCCTCATCAAAAACCACCTTATTCCCACTTTCAACAACTTTAATCACAATCTGTTCATCTTCGACCTCTTTATCCGCCATATTGACTAATTCCTGTTCATCAGTCAACATCATAATTTGAGGTCCATCTTCGTTATTAAACAACCCTTCTTCAACTAAAATATTATTTTCTTCAACGTCACCATCTGACGTCACCGTCGTCGTCGCAACCATCGCCATAGCAACTGGAATTTGACGTTTGATGACGTCAGCAACCGCATGGATGTGTTTACACATGTTACCGTCATTTGAATTGTCATTACAGGTGCATTTATACCTGTGGATGCATGTTGAGCAATGTGGACAGGTGAAGGAACATTCGCAGGTGTCGTTCGCGTTGTGAACGAAGAAATATTCGTTTTGGTGAGGCGTGGATTTGATTAAATAAAATCTTGGTTGTGATCCGCTGTGACACGCGATGACGTTTTCAGGGAGAATTGATTTGCTCTGTTCGTGTCGATCGAGGATTAAGGTTAATTCCGATTCGTTCTGTACACCTAAAATCATCTCAGATTCGTGTTCCCCACTTAAGATTATCTCAGATTCACTTTCGTTACGTAATTCGAGTTCGATTTCGATTTCTCGTAAAATGTTCATCACTGACGTAATCGCTTTATCCATTTTTTTAACTTTTAACGAATCCTCGAAATAAGCTTCTTTTAATCTACGATGTAAATCCGATAATCCATCACTCGACATTCCTTTTCGATGACAACCTGCCCAAAACGTCGAATATAAAGCGAAATGTTGTTGAAAATACTTCGCAAATTTCTTAGTCTTGTCCGCCATTTGCCACGCGCACAACAACGCCGCCATTTTGTCTTGAAAACTCGTCGGTTCTTCATCGTCCAACAACATTTTTAAACTTTGATAAATATTCCGCTGCTCTTCAACATCTTTAATCACTTGAATTTTCTTCTTCCACGTCGCCTCGACGTGCCAAGAACAAAACAACTTCTCACAAACACCTCCCATCGTGTGTTTCCACGAATTATAAAACACCCTTCCGGTATCCGTCATAAAAATCTTAGGCTTAAGTCTTCGAATTTTATTCTTAATCTGCTCGAAAAACACGCTCATCATATTTTCATCTTGTTTATTCGATATCAAAAACGCCGCTGGAAAAGCGCGGTTGTTTTCGTCGACAACCATCACGGTCACCAAAGGAAAATCGTACCCCGAACTAACATGCGTTCGATCGACGCAGATTAAATTGTCGCCATGTCGACGTAACATTTCGACTTGAACCGGGTTCATTATGCCTAATAAAAAATCATCAGCGTTTAAGGTTGGGTAACCGTCGCAAATATTTCCCCACGGCTTGTAACACAAAACTGGACTCGCGGGTCCGTTGTGAACTCGACACACCCAAAAATCGATACTCGAAATATCTTCGTCTAAACTTCCATTTTTGTTGTGAATGTTGAACTGTTTGGAAATATTCAACAAATCCTTTCTCGTCGTTAAATGAATTCGTTCAGTCGCGACGCCATTTTCATTCGGTTTCTTCACCGAATCTAAAACCCGATCTAACGGAACCCCGTTCGCGAGTTGCGAGGCTAATTTCGCCTTTTCGTCGACATCAAGTCGAATATGCCGCATGTCCATCGTATGTCCGACGTGTGTTTTCACAAATTCGACTTCCAAAACCGGAAATTTTCCATTTTCCCCATTATATTTCAACACCCGAATCTGCGCTGGGCACCCAGAATTCATCTTACAAGATCCTTGAGCTTTCATTTGACGTTTTCCCATCGTAGGCCTTTTCAGTTTTTCCCCCGACCGATGACAATAAAAATAAATCTTCTCAACTTGAGCTTGTTTCGCTTTTTTCCGACCACATTTCTTAATAAACGAAGCTTTAGTGTCTTTCTCAACTTTCTTCTTCCAGTTAAAAAACGCGTCTTCGGATTTAAAACTCAATTTTTCACGTTCGATCACGATTGAATGATTTTCTTCAAGATGGCTGCAAAGTGATCCGTAAAACTCGCAACCGAATTCGCATAAAGGACATCGAATTTTCGCTCTAACTGAGAGCACGTCTTCTTTGTGGACTTTCTTGAGGTGCCTGTTAAGATTACTTATATTAGCGAATTCTTTGGTGCAAATATCGCAAACGTGCGCGGCGGTGATAACGCCGTAAAAATTGTCAGTTTGGGATTTTTCAACGTCGAGTGAGCCTTCGGCTGCTTGAAGAAGATTGGTGACCATGGTGTAGACTTTGTCGACATCGGTTTTGTCGGGATTTGTGTCGTCTTCGTCGGCGTCCATGGCGATTTCTTCGATTATCATCTCGGGTTCAGGTTTTGTTGTCGACATTTTTACCTTTAAAAAAGATGAAAAAGGGAATTTTAAGATGAAATTAAGATGGTTAAAGGGTTTAGGAATGAGATTGTGTGAAATGAAATTGTGGATTTTTTATTTATTTTGGAAAATTTTATTTTTTCGTCGATCATCGTTAGGTTTAAGGGGTTAAAGTAACGTCGAATGTTTTCGTAACGTTAGGAATTGAAGTTTGTGTCGAAATGTGAAGATATTAATAAATTTTGAGGTGAATTTTCGTAGAAACGTAACGATTGGCGTAGTTTTATTTATACTTAACAATACTAAGAACAAATCCTTACCCAAAAATGCAATCGTGCTACGCACAGAATAAGTTGACAGCTATCGAATGGCCGAGTGTTAAAATGGCGGATTGGGTGTATCTAAAAGATGAAGATGTTTAATTATGGGTTAAAGAGTTAAATTTTAACAGAAGTAGTATTATTATGTTTAGTAGGAGTAGAAATGATATAAAATTATTGAGTTAGTGTTTTTTAACGCGTCGTGAAATTTATTTTCCGATCGTAGCACGAAAAAACGAAATTTTACAGGTAAAAATTGAAATTAGACAAAATGTACTCATCTGAGGTATTATTTTAATTGCAAAATCGATTAAATTTGTTAAAATAAGGGTGTTGTTGTAGATAAATTCTAAAAATAAAGATTTATTTAATATTTTCCAGTTATTCATTCCGCCTTTTAGTTACACCGTGCCTCCATGTTTAAGAGATTTCCATATCCGCCACGTGGTTTGAGTTGAAAAAATCACGCAAAATGTGGGTTTCTCAAACTTATATGAAGAAAACTCGAAAAGGAAATGTACAAAAAGTCGTCCGAGAACATTATCTACGAGATGACATTTATTGTGGCAGCGGAATTTGTCAACTTTGCTCCGGTAAACCGAAATTAGACAAAAAACCGGGTCTCCAATCGTCAATTTGCAACTTTCCTCATTATTTAATCGTCGATACCAACGTTATTTTACATCAAGTAGAGTACTAAATATTTTTCTATGTAGATAACTTAATAATTTATATATTAATTTCCTCTAGATCGATGTAATCGAAGATCCAGCGTTGAAAAACGTTATCATCCTTCAAACTGTTTTAAACGAAGTTCGACGAATTCATCAACCGATTTATAAACGTTTAAGCGATTTACTTCGATGCGATGAACGAAAGTTTTATTTTTTCGTCAACGAACATCATCAAGAAACGTATATTAAAAGAGAAAAGGGTGAAACTGCGAATGATCGAAACGATCGCGCGATTCGTAAAGCGACGAAATGGTATTGTGATCATTTGAAGCTAAGTCAAAAAGGAAAAGCAGCGTCGAAGTTGGTTCGAGCTGTACTTTTAACGAATGATAAGGGAAATTTGAAGAAAGCGAAGAATGATGGGTTAACTGTGTGTCAGTGTAAGTTTTTAACGAATTTAACGGTTTTTTTGTTATTTTTTAAAAAAATCTTAAGGAATTTAACACATTTTTATCAAATTTAACGAATTTTTTAGTAAGTTAAACGAATTTTTAACAAATTTAACGATTTTTTAATTTATTTAACAGATTTAAAGAAATTTTGACAAATTTAACAGATTTTAAGAATTTTTAACGAATTTAACAAAGTTAATTTTTAACAAATTTAACGGATTTAAAGAAATTTTAACAAATTTCTAACAAATTTTACGAATTTTTCACGAATTTAACAAACTTAATGAATTTTTCACGAATTTACCAAATTTTTAACAATTTGATTTTTCGTGATTTTTGCAGTTTCTGATTACGTTTCATCGTTAAAGTCGCACGAACATTTACTGGATAAATTATCAGCCAAACACAATGAGGTATTAAAATTCAACTTACAGCCAAAAAATTTTAAACTAAAAATTAAATTCGCAGATCATCGCGGATAATACCAAAAAATCTATATACCCGATTCACTTACCAATATCAAAAATCCACATTGGAATCAAAAAAGGAAAATATCTACAAGGAACTTTTCAAGTCAGTCGTGAAAATTATCTCGAAGGATTCGTCTTAGTCGAAAACCGCGACGAAAACGTAAAAAAAATAATTTATTTCGATTATTTTCTTAAAATTAATAATTTCAATTCAACATTTTTATAGATTTTAATCCAAGGAAGAACGAACCAAAACCGCGCTATTCATAATTACGTCGTCGCTGTCGAATTATTACCTGAATCCGAATGGACGACGCCATCTTCGATTGTTTTAGACGACGAAGTTAAAGATGAAGAAATCGAAGATAACGAAATTGAGATTAAACCGCCAACTGTTAAAAAACAGCCAACCGGGAAAATCGTCGGGATTATTAAACCTCAGTTTAAATATTACTGCGGGATTTTAAATCCGTCGCCTATTAAAGACGTAAAAATTGAATTAATTCGTTATTTTTGAAAAAAGTTGGTTTTTAATTTGATTTTTTTTTAAATAGACGACTTTTCATCTCGTTATTCCATCTGATAAACGAATTCCACGGATTAAAATCGAAACTAAACAAGCTAAGGTTTTAAGTAATCAACGGATATTAGTCGCGATTGATCATTGGCATCGACAAGATAGATATCCGAGAGTACGAAATTTAAAGAAATTTTGTTTACTTTTTAATTTTAACCCTAAATGTTACCTATTTCTTTAATTTTAACCCTAAATTTTACTTATTTTTTAATTTTAACCCTAAATCTTACTTATTTCTTTAATTTTAACCATAAATTTTACTTATTTTTTACTTATTTTTTAATTTTAACCCTAAATCTTACTTATTTCTTTAATTTTAACCCTAAATTTTACTTATTTTTTAATTTTAACCCTAAATTTTACCTATTTTTTAAGTTTAACCCTAAATTTAAATTATTTTTTAATTTTAACCCTAAATTTTATTTCATTTTAGGGTCATTTAGTCAAACAACTTGGAGAAATTGGAAATAAAGACACGGAAAACGAAGTTTTGCTTCTAGAACACGAAATTCCTTACGCAGCTTTTCCGAAAGTCGTTTTAGAATGTCTTCCAGAACTTCCGTGGAAAATAACTGAAAATGATATGAAAAATCGAAGGGATTTCCGCCATGTTAATATTTTCAGCGTGGATCCTCCAGGTTGCACCGACATCGACGACGCGTTGCATTGCAAAAAACTTGATAATGGAAATTACGAAGTTGGTGTTCATATCGCTGACGTGTCGTATTTAGTTAGACCGAATAGTGCTTTGGATAAAGAAGCTGCTACTCGAGGAACCACGGTTTATTTAATGGATAAAGTAGGTGATAAATTAAAATTTAGTTGATTTTTGCTGATTTTGTTTGATTTTTTAAGAGAATAGACATGATTCCGGGGTTGTTGAGTTCGGGTTTGTGTTCGTTGAAAGAGAATGAAGACAGGTTTGTAGTTTATAGAATTAATTTTTGAGTTTTATAAAAATTTTAAATATTTTTTTAGGCTTGCGTTTTCGTGCGTTTGGGAAATGACGTCAAAAGCTGATGTGAAAAACGTGGCGTTTACTAAAAGTGCCATCAAATCTCGGGTATTATTTTGAGTTTTACTATCAAAATTAGGCTTAAAGATTGAAATTTAAGTTTTATTTCGTTTTTAGGCAGCGTTAACCTACGCTGAAGCGCAAATTGCGATTGATGATAAAACACGAAACGACGTTGTCGCGTTGGATTTGAGAAATTTGAATAAATTAGCGAAATTGTTAAAGCAAAAACGATTGGATAACGGGTACCTCGAGAATTTACTTTATAAATAATTTAAGAAAAAAGGTTTTAAATTTTTTTATTTTACTTTCCAGCGCCTTAGTTTTAGCGTCGAACGAAGTTCGATTTAATTTCGACAGCGAAACGTGCGAACCTATCGATGTCGAATCGAAACAACTTCGGTGAATAAAACCGTTTAAATTTCAATACTATAACTAAAATCTAATTCTACTACATTTCAACAGAGATACGAACTCGATGATTGAAGAATTTATGCTTTTAGCCAACATTTCAGTCGCTGAAAAAATCTTCGAATTCTTTCCCGAATGCGCGCTTCTTCGACGTCACCCTCAACCGTCACCTGGAGATTTGGATCCAGTTATCAAAGCCGGCAAAGCACAGGTAAATTAATATTTTAACCCATTTCTCCGATATTTTTTATTTATTATATTATCTTTTCCAGGGTTTTAATATTTGTGTCGACGATGGTAAATCACTGTCGGAGTCTTTAGACAAAGCAGTAATACCTGAAAGTCCTTATTTCAACACGATGTTACGTTTGCTTACGACGCGTTGTATGACGCAAGCTACTTATTTCTGTAGTGGAAACGAAGAAAAATGCAATTTTTGTCATTTCGGTCTCGCTACCCCGATTTACACTCATTTTACGTCGCCGATTCGAAGATACGCGGATCTTGTCGTTCATCGACTTCTCGCGATTGCGGTTGGCGCTGATGTTACGTATCCTGATTTGATCGATACTAAGAAATCTCAGGTTTGGATTTGGTTAATTAAATAATTTAGTTAGTTTAAAGATTTTTTTTTTGTTAATTTTGTGTTGTGGTTTTTGTAGAATTTATGCGTGAATTTGAATTATCGACATAAGATGGCGCAACACGCTGGACGAGCGTCGGTGAATTTGAACACTTATGTAAGAGTTTGGTTTTATTTTGTGTTGTTTGGACTGGAGGATAATGATGTAAATTTTGTGTTTTTTAGATTTATTTCAAAAATCGTGAAACTGAGGAAGAAGGTTACGTGTTATTTGTGCGTCAAAACGCGTTGCAGATTTTAATACCGCGATATGGATTAGAAATTCCACTTTTTGTACGTAAGAAGTATGGGAAGGGGAAATTGGAGACAGTTGAAGCTGTTTATAACGATGAAGTAAGTTTTTGTATTATTTTTTTTTAAGTTGAAAATTTTGTGTTTTAAATGTTGATTAATTTCAGGAACCGTCTCAAACCATAAACGGAGTGAAAATAAAATTATTTCAACGCGTTGTGGTGAAAATCTTCGTTAATTCAACCGATGTTCAACGACAGAAACTTCAAATTGAGTTAATAGAACCAGAAATCCCAGGATTCAGCGTTCCGAAAACGGACAAAAACGATGACGATGACAGTGCGCCACCAGCAAAACGAAAACGACATTCATAAATAAAAAATTTTAATATTAAAATTAAAAAATAATAAAATAAATTTGTATCGTTTTTAGAAATCAGATTAAAACAAATTTTTATTTACTTTCTTTCGTATTTCAAATCCACAATTATTTTTGTTAGTTAATTCATTTTCAATGTAAAAATACAAAGCACACAAATTTATTTTAAGAAGACAAAATGGAAGAAAAAAAAATTCAATCTGAGCATTTTATTTTATTTTATTTATTTATCAAAAACACAAATAAATTGGATTGTTTGAGATTATGGAATGCCCGTTAAATTAATTATGCAAATTCGTGCTCAATTTTTATTTTTTAAACATATCAAAAAAAAATTTTGTATCAAAAAAAATTTTTATTTTTACTTTTGCTGACCTTCACCTGATCAATGCACCTGTTCAGGTACTAACAAACACGTCTGCTTAACCACCTGTGTTTTTTTTTCATCCAACATCTGAGCAACGATATAAAATTGAGTTTATATTTTTTTGAGCACAAACTGACAAATTTATTTATTTTTCACATTTTTCAATATTTTGATATTTAATATTATGCTTGACATTTAATTTTTAAACATCTACAAAGTTAAATTGAGGAATAAAATAAAATTGTTGGTTTTTTTTTTTTTAAACAAATTTTGTAATTTATGTTTTTTTAAAGCAGAAAAATAGTAAAGAAAAACGTTACAAAATTTTTATTTAATTTTTGTTTTTGTCCATTAAGAGAAATAAGCACCTTGAAACCACATTTTTAGGCAACACTGCGAAAAGCAGCGAGTTATTGAAGGAAAGAAAATGTTACGTGGAGTTTGTTTATACTTTTTTTTCTTGATCAATAACTGAAAATAATTTGTTTAATCATTAATTTTGATGTTTGAGGGTTTTTTTAGTGAATTTTTTACTTACTTTCCTTAGTTGGCAAGACATTTTTTTCTTGAGTTTCAGTTGGTTTCAACTTGGAAGGGTTAAATCCCTCGATTCCTTTTTTGAATTCATTGAACTGTTGTTCTTGCTCGATCGCTAAACATCAAAAAACATAAATAAAAATAAATTTTCATGTTAAAAACACGAATAAAAATGAATTTTCGTGTTAAAAACACCAAAACGGCTAATTTTTCCTTTTCACTCGCATTCTAAGAACTTTTACATCCTGTTTTGACTTTAATTTAAAAAAAAAAAAAAAAAAAAAAAAACATTAAAATCCTATGTTAAAAAAATTCATTTCGACAGACATTAAATTTCAGTCCACTAAACACAAACAATAACATAGCTCAAATAGTGGAACGATCAACTTTGAATATCAAATTTTCTTCACGAGGATTTGATTTCACCATGAGATAAAATGTAATTTTTATTCTATAGCATATAATCTTAATTTACCCGCTTTGTCAGGCAAGATATTCTCTTCCTTAGTCTCAGTTTGCCTCAATGAATCCTTGGAAAATTTCTCCACTCCTTTTATCACCGCCGTTTGCGCTTTCTCCTGAGCAACATCTGCAAAATTATATCAAATAAAAGCAAAATTTTAATATTTTGAGGTGTAAAAAGGTGTTTAGTAACTAATAAATTAATATTAGTCGGGTTAACTCGTTGGTTAGCTGGTTAAAAGTGTCAATCTTGGTCGTTGAATGTCTGTTAAACCCAAAATCAAGAATTAGGCTTATTTAAAAATAAGTTGATTTAGCGACTGGGAATGTTTAGTTTGGGTGAATTTTAGGTTTTTGACAACCGTTTCACCTTGCGAGGTTGGAAGGACAATTTTTTCTTGAGTTTCTGACCGGTGTAGTTTGTTTTTCTCAAAGGTTTCAATGCCTTGCATCAAGTTTCGAACTTTTTCTTGTTGTACGTCTGTGGAAAAATATAGTAAAATGTGATGGGAGAAAGAAAATGAAGACAAAAGTGAAAATTTAAGGTTTAGAAGTTGTTGTGTCTATTTAAAAAATTTGAACTTTTAATCTGATAAAGTTTTTGACAAGATTTGTCATCAAGTTGTGATTTGTGATAGTAAACGGAAAGTTACGAATTGATTAGAGAATGTGTAAAGATCACTGATTTGGTGATTTTGAAGTAAAATTTCGTCTTATTTTTACTAAAGTTAAACTTAAAAAACATACAATCAACGATTTTAAGTGATTTCAGGTTTTCTTACCACCCACGTTGTAACTGTATCTTGTTTACAACAAATTAAACGGAATAGAAATTATTTTCGCAACAAAAATAAACCAAAAAATTATCAAATTAAGTTTTAAAAATATATTTACACCCTTATCCACAAAAATTATTTTAAATATCTGGTAAAAAATTAAAAATAACAGTTCAAAATGGAAGTTTTTCAGGTTTTCTTATCATCCACAGTGTTATTTCCATCTCATTTTCAGCAAAATAAACGAAATAAAATTATTTTTTGGACAAAGGAATATTAAAATTATCTTGTAAAAATATATTTCCACCTTTATCCACCAAAAAAACAAGAAATAACAGATTAAAAACGACTTTTTTTTCCATTTTTCTTATGTCACAAATTCCTCCATTTTGTTCTTGTTACTATCCAACATTAAAAAAAAAACTCCTATCAAACAAAAATTATCCAATTAATCACTTTTTTCCTCCTTACAACACAAAAAAACTCAATTTTTCAATAAAATGACATTTACTCATCACCACCTGACCCAACATTTCACAGGTGTAACCAACACAAAACCCAATACCACTGCAAATATTTCATTTTTAACACACTAAATACAAACCTTGCATTGAAGGAAGGTTTATTTTCTCCGTAACCTCAGTATGCTTCATCTTAGTCACATCAAAATTAGTCAACTCGTTCTTCATATCAACAGGCACTTTAGGCAAATCCTTCGTCGTTGGGCTCGACATGTTTAAATTCGTTTGATCTAAAGCAACTAAAAATACAAAAAAAACAAGAAAATTACTTAAAAATATCCATCAAACCTAAACCCAACTTTAAAAAAAATTTTCCACCACTTAAACCTAATTTTTCAGTTACATTCCAATGTCTTCGTCATCAAGTTTTGAGTATAATTTATTTCCTAACAACACCCAACATTTTTATTATCAAGGTCATCCTTCATCTTTGTATGATAATCAACCCTTTATCTCAATTTTTAAAGTATTTTCATATATCAAGTAATAAAAAATTATTTTTAGCAATTTTTTGATTTTTAGATGTGTAGAAATTTAGTGAGGAAAATTTTTTAAATGCCTTTAAGGTTGGAAATCTTGGTTGCTCTATTTTGAAGGATTTTAGGCCAATGACCAGTATAAAGGCTACTGGTCAGTTTTTGTGTTTTTGTCCACACCTGGTCAAAAAATCTTAAATATAATAATTTCTACTATAAATATACACTAAAAAATTGTTATATTATCTATAATTCACTTTAAATTACCTTATTTTAGGTGTTAAAACGATTTTTATCAAATTTTTAAGGTTGAACTTAAGAGTCAAAGGTCGTTGAGCTTAATGAACAAAGGAAAGCGATTAAGATAAAACGGAATAAATGGTTTTAAAAGGTGAAATAAGCAATTTTTAAAGTTGTAATATATTTTTATACAAACCTATAATCTCTAATCCTAGGATATCGGGGAAGAGAAAGGAGAAACACGAACGGGAGCAAACCAGATGGCTAAAGGGAGTTGGGGTCTTAAGCACCGGGTTTTATAAATAGGACGTCGATGTGACTCATTCCGGAATAGAATTTTGTTCACCAGCTGCCAGTCAAACTAGGGCTTGTTCAGTGGGATAAAATCTCACAAAAACAAGTAATTTTAACAGTTTGAACGATTTAATTCTCGTAATCTTTTCGTTTTTCGTTTTACGTCCAACCGGAAAATTTATTCCGGGTTTTAGTGCCAACCTCGGCTTCGTTGTCGAAGATTCATCGAAATTATTCTAATTTCTCATTCTCATTGTGACTGTATGATAATTTTAATGTCGCCTGAGGATGTTAGAAATACTTTTGTACTTTTTCCTCGCCCATTTTGTAGTTTTTAATTTTTTTTCTTAATAAATTAGCGTGTAAACTAGGACGAACGTTACAAAGAGGGTCGAAGTTGAGGTCAGATTTTTGACGATAATCCACTAAACGAGACTTGAAAACTAAAATCCACACGTAGTTGTCACGTTTTACACAATAGACTCGAGGTATGACTCATTACTTACCCAAAAAAACTGAATAAAAAATGTTCTACTAGTGCGTGACGTTGTAACGAAAAGACCGGTCGCCATTAAAACCGAAGATGCAAATTAATAGCTCAATTCTACTCACTGAGTTGTTTACGAGGTTGCTCAAGCAGAAAAATACATCCTCACTTATCTATTAAACTAAAAACTCCATAGTTTAATCTACAAACCGCATAATTTTCACATTTTCACCCATCAAAAAAGCGTTAAACTCGAATTTTCCACAATTTCCCAACACGAATTCCACGAATAAACTTACTCCAAAGCTAAATATTGATTAAAAATGAGTCATCTCGTTTCCCCCTATTCATTTCCAGGAGGGTTCTTAACTCAGAGTGACTCATCTTCACATAAATAGCCCGGAAAAAAATTCGAGACAAAAATTTCAAGTCCCCTTAAATTTTTAAAACTTACCTCTGACCATGTTGTCACTGATTCAAAGCACAACTTGAGCATAAATCTAAGAGCACAGGTAGCAGAATGGTCCTAAGCAAGTTTTACCTGAATGTTTTTACCTTTTTTTTATAGTGGAATTAAATTAAAATTAAAATTCCACCAACCAGGTGAGTTGGGTAAAAGTTGAAAAATCTGTGATCCTGAACTTGGCAGAACTTGCTGTTCTGGTCTGAGTGATTTTAGTGTGACTAAAACTTTGGTAATTAATATATTAGTAATCTTTAAGGAAGTTTTGAGTTTTTTTTGTAGTTTTTTTAATCAGTTTTTATCTTTTGAAGACTCATTTTGTGAAAATATTTACAACAACTCGCCCTTGTTAGTCATGTTTTCGAGTGGTTTTAGGGAGATTGAGGCTGGATTTTTATAAATAAAGGTTGCTTGGTGAAAGGGAAATGTTTTAAAAGCATTTTTTCACGGGTTTTTTAACTTGTATCATAATCTTAAACACATCAACCACGCCAGGAGGTTGGACCAAGTGACCTTGCTTTGAACTTCACTCACTCAAAAACACCAAAAAAAGCTTCAAAAAATTTATTTTCAAGTCTAAACCTCACAAAAAATTAACTAAAAAGCAAATTTATGACTTTACAAACCCCCAAAAACCAAAATTTCAACATTTTAACTCCAAAAATCAACATTTTTCAACCAAAATAGCGGTTAGGCTTAAAATCAAAGTTAAGCCTACGTGATCAAAATGGATAATTTCTCGTGAATTATCATCGGGAATGTATTAATCATAAAAAGAATGAGTAAGATGACGTGTGTCTGGTCAAGTAGAACGCGCTTTCAATCAATTTCAAACGTCAAAAGAATTTATTCCTTTAAATCAATTTGGGTATGAGCTGAGTGACCATTAACTGGGCCGGGTCAATCACCCTTTTATAACTGGAAACATCGCAAAAATTAACGTTAAGTGTTTTATTTATATGTAGAAAAGAATGCACAATCGTAAAATTAAATAATTAGGAGAAATTGAACTTTTTTGAAACCAGGACAGACGTAAAACTGAGTTAAAATCAATTCGCAAGTCTGAGTTGAATTGATTTATTGGTTCTGCGCATGCGTGTAGAATTAATTTGGTTTAAGTTTTGGATTATAAAATTAGATTTTGAGAGTTTTGGGGAGATTTAAAATTTATTTTAAGATTTATTTTAAATTTTGCGCTCGCGAAAATTGATTTGATGTTTCTGCGCATGCGCAGTTCAGTTAAAAATTGGTTTTTAGTTTGTTTTTGTGAATCTGCGCACGCGTGGAATAAAAAATTTTTTAATTTTTGAGTTACAAAATTGAATATTTTTAATTTTTTATATTTAAAAATAAATTTTATTGTCCACGCATGCGCAGTCAAGTCAAAAATGGATTTTTAGTCAGATTCACGGTTTCCGCTCATGCGCAGACCAAAATATTTTCACTTTCCGGATAATTAAATTGAAGATTTATAATTTTTGATATTTTAAAAACATTTTAAAAATATTTTTTACACTCGGCGCATGCGCAATTAACCAAAAAACTCAAATTTAAACTTCTGCGCATGCGTTAAAAAATTTTTCGTCACATAAAAATCAATTATTTTTAAAAAATCATTCACGTATCAAACCGAATTAAATTCATCTTCTCAACTAAATAAATAAAATCTCAAAAATCCAAGTCACGACATCTTGTTTTTTTTTCCAAACCCAAAAATCGTGTAAATAATTTTTAATTACTCCCGTTTTACAGGATAACGACTTACATTTATGAATAATAATAATAGTAATAACATTTTTACATTTTTTTCTTCCTCTTTAAAAAAAAAAAAAATCAGAAAACCGAGGTCACGTGAGTTCACTCAGAAAAGAAAGTGGTTCAAAGAAGGCGTTCAAAAACATTTTTTGAGTCATCACCATCATGACATCACAAAAAAACACTTTTTATCCTTACACATCACACAAAAATCCAAAAATTAATTTTTAAACCAAAATTTAACCAAAATATCCAAAATTCAAAATGGCGGATTAATTATTAATTTTTTTTAAAACTTGGCAGGGAAACAAAAAATTCGAGCAGGAAATTTCATCGTCAAGACAGGATATCCCCTAAAATTTGTTTGTATCACCCAAAACTGTTTACAAAAACGACGTTTAGAATATTTCAATTCAAAGTATTCAAATTACCATACACTCAAAAATTAAAGCTGAGTTTCCAACCAACATTTTTAAACTAACATTTTTCCACCATTAAAATTAAAATTTCGTTTTTTAAAATTCATTTAAGAGTTATTTATTACCTTTAACTCAATTTTTCATCGCTTTTTTTTAAATTTTTCATCGCGGGGCGTTGCTTGGAATTTTGTTTCAACTTTTTTGACCCCCGCGTTTTAAGGACAAAGACGACGTCGATGGGAAAAAATCCGTTTTAACGCATAAAAATGAGTTTTCGGGTAAAATTATATTGAAATAAGGTAAATTATATATAATTAGGCTTAAATGCAATGGGTTTTTAAGAGTATGTTGAAGAAAAAGTGATAAAATTGAGTGAACTCACCACGCTCCACAAGTCCCGCTAAAGTCTGCTGGCGCGATTGTGTACTAAGGTCAAGGAGCAAGAGAGAATGTTTTAGAATGAGAGTCACGTGACGGTGACGTCATCTTGGGTCGGCCAATTGGAATTGAGGTTGGTGGGTGCGGCGTTGTGGGATAATTTTTTGATGTTTTTTTAATGTAAAAGGTGAGCGTGGTGTAGGTAAATTTTTGAGATTCTTTCAGGTTTTAGAGATTTTGTAATGAATTTTTGGTTATGGTTGAAAAATTGTGGAATTCGAGAGTTGAAATTCGAAACTGGAATTTTTTTGTGTTGATGGTAAAAATGGACGTTAAAAAATTATTTATTTATTTTATATTTACGAGTTTGAGAAAGATTATCGTTTATTTAATCGGTTTTTTTTAAATTTAATGTAGTGCGGACTTGGTGCGGGATTGGTGTCTCCCTCTACCGACATTTTTCGATATTTTCCAGTATCAATAATTTTTTATTCGCTCAAAGTGACGTAATCGTTTGGTGAAATTTGAAACCAAAATTTTTCCGTGTTGATCATCGCGTCAAAAAATTAAAAAATTATACTTCGTCAAATGTTTACATCTCTTATCAAAAATAACCACTGGTTGCACAATGTTTCTTGATTTCATTGAACTGCTACCGCCATCTACCGCCATTTTGTAGTACTTTCCCGGGACCAATCACAATTGACGTCGTAATCATTTCCGTGACGTAATAACGAATTAGCGCCATCTGGTGATAAATTTCCCGCTTAGTTAAGCAGCGAGAGCCACTTGCGTGGAGAGTTGAAACATCGTTCGATTAAAAAAAAAATGCAGGCAAGTCCTAGTACTACAAACTGTCCGATCGTCTACAAATTACAACCGCAAATGCACAACGTGACAACGATTTTAGGTAAGTCCAAACTTTCGAATTCGAATCCGAGCCAACTTTTCTTTTATAACACAAAAGGCACTAACCCCAAAAAAATTTTTCCTTGTCTTCCCCAAACACCAAAAAAGTTAACTTTACTGATAGAAACACTTAAAAAAAATCTACGTTAATAAATCCTACCAACTTTTACATAATTTTAGGCTTAAAAATCGGAAAAAACCAATTTTACTTTGTCTTTTGCAATTTTCGCAGGCCTTGTTAAAAATTTCCGTTGATTTTTTTTTTTAGAATATTCTTATCGTAAAATTAAAAACAACATCTGTACTTTGCGGAAATTGATGTAAAATAATGTTTATTACGTATTGTTTTTTAACGTAATACAAAATTTTAAAAACTACGCGTTACAAAATGCGTATTTGATTTCACTAATATGACGTCATTCGAGCAAGTGGAGTAGATAAAAAGAGGGGTCATTGTAAAAGGAGAGAGGAGGAGAGGGGGAAAAAGCTAAAGCCTTTTGTGTGTTTTTATTCCCATGTTGGGTGAGGTTTGGCTTTGTCCGGAAGCTTACACGGTCAAGGAGAATGAAACATCTGTTTTTAGAGATTTTTTTTTCTTGACACGTCACCGTCAAAAACGGTTCATAAAAAACTAAAATTCAATTGAATTGTGGGTGATATGTTATCGTGAATTTTAATTAAATTGGTTTTAGTCCAAGATTTTGAAATTAAAGGGATTTTAGATGGTGGATGTATGGCGGGAAATGTGATTCGTGTTGTTGGAGTTTAGTTTAATGCGTAGAAAAATAATTAATGGATTTAATTGAGGTTGTAAATCAATTCGAATAAAGTCGCACCTTTGTATAGGTGACGTCGTCAGTCGATGACGTAATTTAGTACATTGGCGGAGTGATCTTGTTTACTCGATTCCTAAAAATCCTAGAAAAAACCCGAAAGTTGGGATATTTTTCTGCGAAATTTGTCAAAAACAAGTTAATTTGGTTAATTATGCGGGAAATCGAGTAAAATTTAGTAAATTTGAGTTAAAATTAAGTCGGGACTATTTTATTATGCCATTTGGCTGACGCAGAATATAGCCGTAAACCGGTTTGATCGTCCATTTTGTCAGGAAAACGTAAGCTGAAGGTGGGAGCCATCAGCATTTTCTTTTATACATTAAAATTATGACAACAATTTTGGACAGTACTGGTAAGAAAAACCTCACTATCCATTAATCTCCATTCCAACACCAACAAAATCCAACTTAAACCACCAAAAAACCCCAAATTTCAAAACCAGCTTTTTTCCTCCTTTTCCTATTGCGTCATTTTTTTATCTAAAATTATTTTTAAACCAACAAGAACCAAAAATTGATCCAAATATAAACAAAGCTAAAACCGTTTCACACATTTAACGCCCTTCAAAACCAAAATTTCATCGATTTTTCGCGAATTTTTTAACGCGATATTTCTCAAAATATCGAAATCGAGGTCAAAATTTTTGTTTCGTGGCCTAAATACGCATTATTTCTTACAAATTTTTATTTTTTAAGGTATTGTGTTGTGGTAAGCATATTTTAACACCTTTTTTATGCTTAATTTTAGGACTCGCAGAGCTGGCTCACAGGGAATACCAAGCGGGTGACTACGAAAATGCGGAGCGTCACTGCATGCAATTGTGGAGACAAGAACCAAACAACACCGGAGTTTTACTTTTACTCAGTTCTATTCATTTTCAATGTCGAAGACTTGATAAGTAAAAAAAAAAATTTGCATTAAAAAAATATATAATTTTGTAATAAAAAAATTTTTTGTTTGTAGATCAGCTCATTTTAGCACATTAGCGATAAAGCAAAATCCTATGTTGGCTGAAGCTTATTCGAATCTTGGAAACGTGTACAAGGAGAGAGGACAACTTCAAGAAGCGTTGGAGAATTACAGACACGCCGTTCGATTGAAACCGGATTTTATTGACGGGTACATCAACTTAGCTGCAGCGTTGGTGGCCGCGGGAGATATGGAACAAGCTGTTCAAGCATATGTTTCTGCTTTACAATACAATCCGGTATGTTTTAAATATGTTTAAGATATGTTTAAAATGATTAATTTGTGTGGTTTTTGGGTTTAGGATTTATACTGCGTGCGGAGCGACTTGGGAAATCTTCTGAAAGCGTTGGGTCGCCTTGATGAAGCGAAGGTAAAATGAGAAATGGCGGAAAAGGAAAAGTATTTTTAAGTATTTTGATTTAAAAAAGTGAAGAAAAACAAAGAAAAAACAAATTTTGACCGGAATTTTTGGTTTTTTTTAAAGTAAACAAATTTTTGTGAATTTTTTTCAATATGGCGGATGGTCAAAATTTGTTGGTTTTCGTTTGGTTGAAAATTTTTTTAAAAATTCGGCGTTTTTTGGTGTTTTTTTTTTTTTTTACGATTCTACGAAGGGGATAAGTATTTAATGTGAAGTAATGATTGAATAATCATTTGTCATTTTCAGGTAAAAAGGTATTTTTTAAAACAAATGTAATTTTTCGAAAATTTTAAATTTTTAACGCAATTTTTATCCAAAAAATTTACTAACACAAAATAACCAACGTTGCTTTTTACCACAAATCTACTCAAAAAAATTTTTAAAGTGGCGTTAAAAATTTTATTGCAGATTTTAGTTATTATTTATAATTTATCTTAATTTTTCATTTAATTTATTTATTAAAAAAACGTCTAATTTCGTTGTAGAGCTTGTCTTTTGCTTTCAGAAAGGAAAATCCACCGAAGAAAATCGCGAAAATAACAAAATGGCGCCTTACTTTAAAAAAAGTCCCGTTAGTTTTTCCAAGAGTCTCGCGCGCTTATGAGACTCTCGTGGCTGATTATCAAACCTAAATCACGATCCCGGCTGATTTTTAATAAGAAAATCAAACGGGAATTGTGAATTAGGAGGACAAACAATTGTGAAAACGGATAAGAAAAAATTTGAAAAATTTTTTGGAAAATAAAAATTTTTTGAAAAATTTAAATTAAATTCGTGGAACCATTTTCTCCGTGTTTGTCCTGCCATTTATTAGCGCGGCTGCGAATTTCTGTTTTATTTTAAAGAAGATTCAACTTGGATGATGAGGAGAAGTGAAGAAAAAGCGCGCTTATTAATTTTCTGTTTTTACCCTCAGCAAAAATGGCGGATGGAAGAAAAATGGCGACAAGAATTTTAAGACTTACTTTTTTTCAGTTTTATATTTATATATTTGACACTTGCCACTAGAAATTATTATTTTTGGTTAGGTTTCTGGATTTGCAACGTTGATGGGAAAAAAAATTGAGATTTTTGAAAATTTTGTGATTGAAAATGACGAATGATTTTTGATTCGGATTTTTGATTTTTTTTTTTTTTTGATTTAAATTTGGAGATGAAAAAAATTTGGTAAAATAGTTTAATAATAATTTATAATAATAATAATTTTTTAAAGAACGGTGAAGTGGACAAATCTGGATTTTTATGAAAAACTTTTTTCCCAATATTTATTTTCAGAAATGTTGACTGACAGAGAGAGAGAGAAAAAGAGATGAAAAGAAAAATTCAAATTTATTCTTATTTTTTAATTATATGATTTTTTTTTAGTGAACAGATTTCTTTATTTTCTTCTTTAAAATGGAAAGAAATTATAAAACAACAAAAATTCTGCCAAAATCTCGGTCAAATCGTCTTTTTCCATGGTACGAGCGTCTTGTCAACAAAAAATGTTTTTTAAGACAGAAAAGTTTTGTGAATTTTGTTTTTTTATTTTTTCTTTTTATTTTATATTTTTGTTTTGTTTTTCATTTTCGTTGTGGGTTTTTCTTTTTTGTTGGTGGTTTTGTGGTTGATGTTGCTGATGGTGAGTTTTAGGGTTGTTTTTTAGATTGGAAATGTTTGAAGTGATGTTTGATTATGATATCGTGGGATTAGTTGAGTAATTTATAGATAAATTTTTGATAACGGGGGTTGTGAAATGTGTGACGAAAGGTTGCACTTTTGGTGATTAGGGTTAGGTGTTAAAATTGGAGATTTTTAGAATTTGGGTTGTTAATCTCATAAAATGAATGAATGAAAATTAGGTTTAGTTATGTATGATGTTGAGTCATTGGAATTGCGGTTTTTTTTATTTAGAGTTTATTTGGGATGAAAATGGCGGATTGATTTTTTGGTTTTGGTTTGCATTTGGATTTTTTGAAGTTAAGGGTTATTTGAGTTTGTAAGACGATATTTTTTTTTTATTTGTAGAAGGAATTAAGTGAGGGTTAGGTTAAAGTATGAAGTTAATCTGGGATTTTGATCAAGTTTAAATTTTATTTTTTTAAGCGTGGATTATGTTAGGTGTAGATATCTTAATTTAATCTGAATTAAGTTATGTTTATTTTAATTTGGGTTTTAAGATCAACAAGGAATAACTCGGTGTTGTATTACAAATTGCTTTGAAAAATTCCAAAAAGTTTTAAGAAAGTTTTGAAATAGCATTACAAAAAATAAATTACGACTATTTTTGGATCCAAATTGCATAAAATTGGTAAATAGACGTAATTTTTAGTAATAAACAAGTCTTATACAACTGCATTTTAAAAGTTTAGAGACTAGGGAAGAAAAAATGTTTCACAATCTTGTCATTGAAAATGTTGACTGAAAATATTATCACAGATTTATGGTTAGATTTTCTTAAAACACCATTATATTTACTCTCTTTTGAGCTATTAACATCATTTCACAAGTCGGCGAGTTGGCATGCAAAACGTTATTGTGTGTGTGTCACGTGTTTTAAAAGTTTAGAAACTGCTGTCACCTGTTTTATAAGTTTAGAAACTACCAACATTTACTGCAATGTATGAACCCACGCATGATTCTGTTCACTTAAACTGTAGAATTAAGGTTTAATAAGCAAGCAATAATCACCTGATAATTCGAGGGATGCGTTTGGCTCGAAATTACAAGTACAGCTATTGCTCTGGTATTGACTTAGCATGATGTGAACAATATTTAG
The DNA here is from genome assembly GCA_034696085.1 of Stigmatogaster subterranea. Classification (NCBI taxonomy): domain Eukaryota; kingdom Metazoa; phylum Arthropoda; class Chilopoda; order Geophilomorpha; family Himantariidae; genus Stigmatogaster; species Stigmatogaster subterranea. The sequence goes on from JAQIWS010000086.1 coordinate 41,623, forward strand.
ATTTAAGTTTAAGTGTACAGAACCATGCGTGAGTTCATACATTGCAGTAAATGTTGGTAGTTTCTAAACTTATGAAACAGGTGACAGCAGTTTCTAAACTTTTAAAACAAGTGACACACACACAATTACGTTTTGCATGCGAACTCGGCGACTTGTAAAATGATGTTAATAGCTCAAAAGAGAGTAAATATAATAATGTTTTAAGAAAATCTAACCACAAATCTCTGTGATAATATTTTCAGTCAACATTTTTAATGACAAGATTGTGAAACATTTTTTCTTCCCTAGTCTCTAAACTTTTAAAATGCAGTTGCACAGTTGCTACACTTTTTCCATTAAGTTGTAAGCAATTACGACGCCATTTTGTCGTGCAAATTCTAGACACCTAAACTTTGTTCTAATGAATCAAACTCTTAAATAATTCAAATTTCCCACTTTTTACACGACTGACAACCCTAACTCAAACCTAAATTTAAAAATTTTCGAAGATTTTGGAATTTTTCAACCCATAAACACCATATTTTTATTCCTAACCACAAAATTTCTCTCCAACATCAAGAATCACTTTACAAATTCAACGATATCACCAACCAAACATCTGAAAAACCAAAAACTTTTCGCATTTTAAACCAAACTCAACCACAGCAACGTGAACCAAAATCATATGCAAATTATACTTTTCTTCTCGGAGATTCCACTATAAACTAATGATCTTTTTTTTTATTTTCTCCCATAATTTTCTACTTAGTCATAATGCTAGGCACAATCAATGTGAAGTTGTACGTACGATAAAATCTACAGGCGCACAATGCAGGGCACGGACCGAAATTTGTGTTGACGGGCGTCCCTCCCTGTAACAGCACGATGTACGTCTGTAGCAGTGTGGTAATATACTAAAAACACAAAAAATTTACAAAATACAACATGGTTTGATGGGTTATTATATATTTTATATTTTACATTTTTGTTTTTGTTTTTGTTTTAAAAAATTTTTTGGATATTTTTTTGAAATGAGAAAAATGTTGGTTTTTCTCGTTTCTTCATGCCAAAGCTTAAAAATTTGATGTTTGTGAGAAAAATTGGATATTATTTTTGTTGTTTTTAGTTTATTTTTAGTTTTTATTTGTGGAAAAATTTGATTGGAAAACAACAAAAAGTTTGCAAAATTTGTTCTGACGATGCCAGGCTCTGTTTTTTGGTTGAAAATTTCGAAAAATTTTATGATTTATTTTTCATTTTGTGGATTAATTGGTGATTTAAAGATTAAAAGAGACTGGTATGTTTGTTATTTACTTGATTTCTCATATTGCAAAGCTTACTTTGGCCAGAAAAATGTTTTTTTGAGAGCGGTTAGGCGTTAGGCTTAAGTTTGAGGCGAGCGCGTGCGTAGCGAAAGGGTTGCGAAAAATAGATTTTGCGAGGTAGGATGCTTTAGATTATTATGTAGCGAAATATTTATATATTTTGTTTATTTTGTTTTTATTTTTTATTGCATGGCGGGTGCGCAAATTGATGAAAAATGCTGGTGGAACTGGCCAACACTGCGCAATTGCAGCAACATGGCAGAGAGAAATGACGTTTTAACTACGATTTTTGCGCTATTTTATTTTATTTCAATGACTTTTTATAGGTTGGAATAAATTGTGGTCTGCCTCTTGTGGAAAATTGCAGCGTCGGTCGTCGACCAGCTAATCAGAACTCGACGACGCCATTTTTCGTCGAGTTCGAAAAACGCAGCGCGAAAAATTAATGGCGCATTGCGCGACTGCGGCGACTTCTTTCGGCGGCGCGGCGAAACTTTTGCGGGCGACGCGAGGCACACACACATTACTACTACAACTGGCCTATTGCTATTTTCGCAGGATTTATATCATTAATATATATATAGATATATATATTTCTATATATTTTATAAAAATTAAAAATTTATACATAAAATTTGGTATATTTCAAGTAACATCAAATTTCAAAATGGCCGCCGTTGATAAAAAATACTGACGAATTTTTTTTTCTCTTTTCTCTCTCTCTCTCTCTCTCTTTCTCTTTATCCCTAACCCCAAAAAATCCTCCCGTTTTATCCCTCGTCCTTTCCCGATTTTCTTAATCCTAATCCCGCACCTGAAATCGGATGGAACGTAGGCGTGTTATCTGAAAGCGATTGAAACGAGGCCTGATTTCGCCGTTGCGTGGAGTAATCTTGGATGCGTGTTCAACGCGCAGGGAGAAATTTGGCTCGCGATCCACCATTTTGAAAAGGTATAAAATTTGTTAATTTTAGTTTAAAAAATTAGTTAGTAATAATTTGTGTTTTTTTGTTTTTGTGCAGGCTGTTGCGTTGGATCCGAATTTTTTGGACGCGTATATAAATCTTGGAAACGTCTTGAAAGAGGCGAGAATATTTGACAGGTGAGAGATAAGTGGGTTTTTCGGATCCGGTTGCTTGAATTGTGAAAATTCGAGGTTTTCCGGATCCGATGTTGAGTTGTTTTGAGAGATGTGAATTTTTGTTTGAAGTGGTGTTTGTATGTTTTACTTAAAAATACGATTTACGAAAGTTTTCGGATCCGGATCCGAAAACTCTAAAGTAGGAAAAAAAATGAGATTTGTCGTGTTTTCTAAAGTCTCAAGATCCAAAGTCAAATTTGGCAAAATTTATCGATGTTGCGCGGATCCGGATCTGGATCCGAAAATTCGAATAATTTTTAAAGGTCGGGTCTGAAAACTCGTGTAGACCATTTGCTGGTTGTTTTGTAAAAGCTTAAGATCCAAAGTCAAATATGGAACAATTCTCCGAGGATAAACGGATTCAGATCCGGATCCGAAAATTTGACTACTTTTTAGGGTTTTGAAATATGGTATACTTTCGTTAAATTTAGTTAAAAATTCGAAATTCCATATTGGAAGCCTTCGGATCCGGATCCGAAATCTTTTTTAATCATGCAAAAATCATTTTCGCTCCGGATCCGGAATCTTAGAAAATTTAAGGATCCGATTCACCGAATCTTGCATAAAAATCCGATATCGGATTAGAAAAATTCTTAAAATTAAACCAAAGATCTGGAAAACCTAATTGACAAAAACTCCCGGATCCAGACACAACGTTGTAAAAATTTACGACGCCAGTGACGTATTTTGAAATCCATAAATAAAACATTTCTATTTATTTTGGATATCGCCCCGAAATCTCGAACCACCCGCCATTCGTTGAAAGAAATTCTTTGACATCTAAATTTAAATCATGATTTACTACACTCGGGTGTCGAGGTTCTGCCAACCGTAAAAACCAGATCCAAAAATAACCCTAACGAGAAAAAATTTTTCCTTGCATAACTGCCATTTTTTCCTCACTCCGAAAACACGACTCGAATTTAGGTCGTGTAACTTACTCCGTATTTTAATGATATTTTTGAATTAAGCCTTTTTTAAGCCTAATGTTAAAAATTTTTGAATTTTGATGGCGGTCCGGTTTGGTTGGCGTGCAATTACCGACGTTTAATTACCACCTGTCAAAGTTTGTGTGTGCGGAGGAAAATTTATTGCCGGTTAAGCGAACGTTGGTGAAGTGATCACGTGTGGTGCAGTTTTGTTTTTTGTGGTGCGGTGGTGAAATATTGTAAAGTGGTGGATGACGTTGTGTCGTCGTCGACGTCGACGGATGTTTGGATATCGTGGGTGGAGTTTGTCGAGATATGAAGTTTGGGGTTTGGTTTTTTTGAGTGGTGGTGGTGGTGGTGATGATAAGGATTAAGTGGATTAGTTGTGGTTTGGTTTTTTGGTGATTGGGGGTTTTGGGGTTTGGTGATGGAGTATTCGGTGGTTGTTGTGTATACGTATGCGGAGTTGGTGCGAGTGCCGGTGGTGAAGGAAGAAGGGTGTTTTGGTTGGATGAAAAGGTAAGGTGGGTTGGGTTGGGTTGTTGGAAGTGTGAAATTGGGTTTTGGTGAAAGTTTTTGGAGTGTTTTGGTACGATTTTATAATTTTAAGTGAAATTTGATCAATTTTATCAAAATTTCAAGTGAAATTTGAACAATTTTATCAAAATTTCAAGTGAAATTTGAACGATTTTACCAAAATTTCACAAGAATTTCAGTAGAATTTGAACAATTTGTCCAAAAATTCATCAATTTTCACAAAATTCCAGTAAAATTTCATCAATTTTCACAAAATGTCAAAAAATTCCTGTAAAATTTGAACAATTTTCTAAAAATTTCACCAATTTTCACTATAAATTACAAACTCAAATCAATTTTTCAACTCAAAATTTATTTTTTACATCAAACCAAACTACACAAAATTTACACCTAACAATTTACGCAAATGCATCACCTTACCAATCAATCGATTTATCGACCTCCACCCACTCACCACATACATTTCTACCAACAATTTTTAAATTCTAATTCCAGAGCCGTCGCCGCTTATCTACGTGCCCTTAACCTAAGTCCAAACCATGCCGTCGTTCACGGAAACCTCGCTTGCGTTTACTACGAACAAGGGTAAAAAAAAAACTACAAAAATTTATTAACCCATCAAAAAAAATCCATAACTTCCATTTTTCAACCCACTTCCAGACTTATTGATCTCGCTATCGATACTTACCGCCGAGCCATCGAACTCCAACCCAATTTCCCAGACGCTTACTGCAACCTGGCGAACGCCCTCAAAGAAAAGGGTCAAGTTTCGGAAGCCGAAGATTGCTACAACACCGCTCTCCAACTTTGTCCGACACACGCGGACTCCCTTAACAACTTAGCGAATATAAAACGCGAACAAGGGTTCACCGAAGAAGCGACGAGACTTTATCTTAAAGCGTTGGAGGTGTTCCCCGAATTCGCGGCTGCGCATTCGAATTTGGCGAGCGTTTTGCAGCAACAAGGGAAGTTGAACGAAGCTTTGATGCATTATAAAGAAGCGATTAGGATTCAGCCGACTTTTGCGGATGCGTATTCGAATATGGGGAATACGTTGAAGGAGATGCAGGATATTCAGGGAGCGTTGCAGTGTTATACGAGAGCTATTCAGATTAATCCGGCGTTTGCGGATGCGCATAGTAATCTGGCGTCGATTCACAAGGATTCTGGGAATATACCGGAGGCGATTTCGTCGTATCGGACGGCGTTGAAGTTGAAGCCGGATTTTCCCGATGCTTATTGTAATTTGGCGCATTGTTTGCAGGTAATGGATGTTTTGGGGTTTTTTTATCAAATTTTTACTTGAATTTTTGGTGTTTGTAGCTGAAATTTGGATTTTTTTTACCGAATTTTTATCTGAGATTTTCGGATTTTTAACTGTTTTTTCGGGTTTTTAATCAAATTTTTATCCGAAATTTGGGTTTTTTACCAAATTTTTACTTGACATTTTCTGATTTTTACCAAATTTTTACTTGACATTTTCTGATTTTTGGTTTTTTTAACCAAATATTTACCTGAATTTTTTGTATTTTTTTACCTAATTTTTACCTGATATTTTCGGATTTTTAACTAAATTTTTGGTAATTTTAACTGACTTTTAGGGTTTTTAATCAAATTTTTATCCGAAATTTGGCTTTTTAACCAAATTTTTACTTGATTGTCCCTGAATTTTTGGTATTTTTACCTGATATATTGACTCCACTTTGTTTTTTTACTGATTTTTTTTTCTTAATTTTTGACATTTTTTTACCTTTCAGATTGTTTGCGATTGGACCGACTACGATTCCCGAATGAAGAAACTCGTCATCATCGTCGGCGAACAATTGGAGAAAAATCGTCTCCCGTCCGTACACCCGCATCACAGCATGCTCTACCCCTTATCTCACGAGTTTCGCAAAGCGATCGCCGCCAGACACGCCAACTTATGTCTAGAAAAAATCCTCGTTCTTCACAAACCCCCTTACAAACACCCCAAAGATTTAACCGGCTCTCGGTTGAGAATCGGTTACGTCAGCTCCGATTTCGGAAACCATCCGACGTCACATTTAATGCAAAGTATCCCCGGATTACACAACAGAGACAAAGTTGAAGTAAATCAAGATTATGCGAATTAATCCACAAATTTTTTAATCTTTGATTTTTTATTTTCGTAGATTTTCTGTTATTCTTTAAGTCCGGATGACGGAACCACGTTTCGCGCTAAAATCAGCAACGAATCGGAACATTTCGTTGACTTATCTCAGGTTGATTTCCGAACGAAAATGTTGAAAATTTTCAAAAATAATTGATTTTTTTGTTAATCTTTAATCTTTAATCCAGATTCCGTGTAACGGCAAAGCGGCTGATCGGATTAACAGCGACGGAATCCATATTTTGGTCAATATGAACGGATACACCAAAGGCGCTCGTAATGAAATTTTCGCGTTGCGACCGGCTCCGATTCAAGTTATGTGGTTGGGGTACCCGGGAACGAGCGGGGCCCCGTTTATGGATTTTATAATCACGGATAAAGTGACGTCACCGATCGAAGTCGCTCATCAATATTCGGAGAAACTCGCGTTTATGCCCAACACTTTTTTCATCGGTGATCATCGGCACATGTTTCCTCATCTCGTGGAACGAGCTGTGATCGAGACTAAGGACAGCATGAAGAAGAAATTAGACGTTCCCGACAACGTGTCGATCGTGAACGCGACTGATTTGTCGCCTATTATCGACAAAGTCGACGTTAAGGTTGAAAAATTTTATTTTAACGAAGTTTAAAACGTGATTTTAACGTTTGTGTTTTTGGTTGTTGTTGTAGAAAATATGCGAAGTTGTGTTGCCAACGACATCTTGCGACGGAAAACCGGCTAAACCCGTTGAAGTCGCGACAACCGTGATCGAATTACCGACAACAACCCCGATCCAAAACATGATTAGCACCGGGCAGTTGCAAACTTCGGTTAACGGAGTCGTGGTGCAGAACGGGTTAACCACCAATCAAACCAACACTAAAACCGCGACTGGCGAAGAAGTACCCCAAAATATTATGGTTACCACTCGACTTCAATACGGATTACCCGAAGATGGGATTATTTATTGTAATTTTAATCAATTGTATAAAATTGATCCCGCCACTTTGAAAATGTGGGTCAATGTAAGTAGGATTATTTTTATTTTTTTGAGGTTTTGAGGTTTTAAAGTTTTTTTTGGTGGTTTTTGTAGATTATGAGACGTGTGCCGAGGAGCGTTTTATGGTTGCTCCGCTTTCCCGCGGTTGGAGAATGCAATATTTTAGCCAGCGCGACTCAAATGGGATTGCCCACCAGTAGAATTATTTTTTCGAACGTGGCTCCGAAAGAGGAACATGTCCGACGGGGTCAATTGGCGGATGTTTGTTTGGATACTCCGCTTTGTAATGGACACACGACTGGGATGGATGTGTTGTGGGCTGGAACGCCGATGGTTACTTTACCAGGTTGGAGTTGTTGGGTTTGAGATTGTTGTAATATTTGATGTTGATGTTTTTTTGATGTAGGTGAAACGTTGGCGTCGAGAGTTGCTGCGTCGCAGTTGACAACTTTAGGTTGTTCTGAGTTGATTGCGAAGAGTCGTCATGATTACGAAAATATTTCGGTTCGATTGGGAACTGATAAAGAATTGTAAGATTTTTGTTTTGTTTTGTTTTGTTTTTTAAGATGGAGGTTTGATGATTTTAGTAATAATTGTGTTTTGTTTGTTTTTTTGTAGTTTGAAAGCGATGAGAGCGAAGGTTTGGGGGTCTCGAACTGAGACGCCATTATTTAGGATGAATTTGTACGCGGCTGATTTGGAGAAAGTGTTTTATCGAATGTGGGAACAATATTCCAACTCAGTTAAATTCCGCCATATTACTGAATGGGAAGCAGTTAACTAAGGAAATCTACAAAGAAAATAAATTATTTTCGGTTTATTATTTTGGTTTTTATTGATTAATTTTTTGTTATTTTCTTTGTAAAACTAAATGATGTCTTTATTGTTTATTTGTTTTTAATTTCCTTTGAACGTATTAAACGAGGGGAAAAAATACGAAGTAATATTAACAATAATAATATCCTCCATTTTGGTTTTTGATTTTTGATTAATAGTTGTATATAGAAAAATAATTTTTTCTGGGGATTTTCCTGATTTTGTTTTCAGTTAGTTAATAACAACGGTGGCCGCCATTTAAAAGTAGTTTTTAAGTTTAAAAAATGGTTAATTTTTTTTTGTTGGTTGATAAAATGGCCGCCTCCACAAAATAATCGAAAATTTTTGACGCGGAACAAATTTAATGTCTTTTATTTTGAGTTTTCTTTCGTGATCCTCGCGTGTAGTGAATGCTTGTGATTGTATATTCTGTTTTTCTTGCAGGTTAGATCCCAAAATATTTTTAATTTTTTGTGAAGTATATATATTAAAAAAGATAAATAAAGTAATAAAAATATATTAAAATAAAAATTGATGATTTTTGTGTGATTTTTCTTAACTGAAATACGAGAGAAATTTTTGTTTGCAAAAAATAAACAGATTCAGTTTTTAATTTAAATTTACGAGTTTTTGGGATAAAATACAATAGCCAATTTATTGTTAACTATTATTTTTAACTAGTCGAGATTTTTAGTTGGTTGTCTTTATTTTTATTTCATTTTATTTACTTATTTTGAATGCGATTTTTCACACTGGAATGTACAGTGAAATTTTGATTTTTCCTGAGCTGTAAGCAACCAAAGATCAAAAAATTAATCAAAAACACGGAAAAATTAAATAAATAAAACCAAAAAATATTTATATCAAATAATAAAACAAAATAACAACTAAATCGCATAAATTTCCTGCAAAATTTTTCTAAACATATTCACAAAAAAATTTTATTTCTCATCTCCGAAAATTTGCATTTTTAACCAAAAAACATAAAAAATCAACCAAAAATTTAAATTTCACCTACAGCGTCAATTTCACAAATTTTCATGGCTATTTTTATCCCGAAAAACACTAACTAATACCAAAACATAAAATAAAACATAATTAATAATAATAATAATAAAACATAACAAAACACAAAAAAGTATTCGTTTAAATCGTTAAATTTTTTTAAAGGAGCTTTTTGTAATTTTTTTGTTTTAAATCTTCTTTAAATAATTAATTAATCTTTTATTTTTTTAATCTAAATCCATCTTGTCTTTATCCCCTCCAGCTCGTTGCCTCTGCGGACTGCCGGCAGCCTGCTCTTGCGGTCCCTCAGTCCCAGCTGCGGGAGCAGGGTTTTCTTTAGGCGGTTCAGCTTTTGGTTTGGGTTTATTCAAGATGGGAATGACGATTTCATCCAACAACTACAAAAAAAAAATCACATAATCCAAATTTAGTTAATCCAAAACTAAACTCTTAAAAAATTTTCTTACTTCTCGTTCTTTCCTAATCTGCGCCACTATAACAGGCGGGCTTTGATATTGCGCGACTCTCGCCAACGCGTTCATTTGCTTGTCCAACCAATCTTGTTTTTCAACGACAGCTTTGTGCACCTTTTGCATCTCAGTCGCCGTCAGGTGAGAATATTTTTCGTCTCGATTTTGGTACTGATCGAGGGCTTTTCGAGCCAACTGCAACGCTCCACCCATTTCTTCCAACGCTCTCGGTCGTTCTTCGAATTCTCTTTGGCGTTCTTTGATCGGTTCTCCGTGGCGCTACAAAAAATCCCGATTTAAAAAACACAATTTTTCGTCTTAATCCGAATTTACCTGTAGTTGCATGAGTTTGTCATTATAAACTTGTCTATTCTGCTCCTCTCCCTCATCGTATAACCAGTTTTCCATTTCGCCCAACAGCTTCGAAAACGCGTTTCGCTCTTGTTCCGTGACGAACGCCTCGAGTTCTTCGTTGATCTTGGCTCGCATTTCGTAGATGTATTCCTCCAAAGCGTTCTTTGCGTCAGCTCGTTCTTTTTCTTGCCGGTCCGCCATTATCATCTTGCACTAAAAAAATATTAAAAATCATAACGTTTAATTCCAGATTACGCAAATTTTTTAATCAAATTTTACTTCTTGTTCGACGCAATTGTCGAGTTCCGTTCTTGACATCTCCGCGACTCTCGACTCAATCGGTAGTTCCACTTGTTTCAAGATACGTTTAGCGCGTTTATTAACAGGTTCAGTTTTCTTGTCGCCACCATCCATCTTACTTTCATTCTCGTTGTCATCGGTTCCCGGTTTAGTCGGACTTTTATTATTCGCGTTCGAGGTATTCTAAACAAAAATCAAACACAAAAATTTTTTAAAACGTTAAATTTAAAAATAGTTCAAAAAATCAAATACATCTTCAGTTTTTTGGTCAGTAGCCGAATCAACGCTTTTTCCATTATCTCCATTTCCCTTTTCATTTTGGTCCACGTCCATCACGTCCTCGTTTTCGCCCTCTTCGATGGTTTCCTTCTTCTCCACGAGCGTCGCTGAACACACGCTGAAAATTCCGTGAATATTAATTCGAACTTTGACCTTCACTTTCGAACTTTCGCCTTCAGCTGTTGGTACAACTTTTGAGACCGCGAAATGTCCTAAAAATTTAAAAATTTACATCAAAATTTCAACTAAAAATTAAAATTTTCATGAAAATTCATTTAAAAATACTAATTTACGTGTAAATTCAACTAAAAATAAAATTTTTCATGAAAATTCATCTAAAAATACTACTCCGTAATTTACACGTAAATTCAACTAAAAATAAAATTTTTGTCGTATTACCAATAAGAGTATCCGGATAAGGAATATTTCCGCAATAACGCGCCTCCAAACCGAAATTTTCCTTCCTGAAGAAAGTCAGCATTTTAGTAAACGGCGCTTGGTGATTTTGAGGAAAAACTTCCATTTCCCTAAAAAAATTTAAATTTATCAATTTTTTTTCTCAATTTTTGTTGATTTTTCTTTTTACCCGTCTTCGCCTTTGTCAGCTTTCCACAAAAGTTTTATCGGGTAGAGTTGCAGATCAGTTATTGAAAACTCTCTGACTTTGAAATTCGGCGACAACATCGCGCATTGCAACGCGCATCCTCGAGCAACAGCTTCGTCTTGATTCAATGTCGTACTCGCTTCTTTGCCGAAAATTTGCTGAACCAGTTGTTTCACTAAAGGAATTCGAGTTGATCCACCGACGACTTCCACCGAATAAATATCGTCTAATCTCAGTTCTAAAAATTCACAAATTAATTTTTATAAATAACCACAACCAAATTTTTCAATAAAAATACTTGATTCGGTTAAAAGTCGTTTCATCACGAATTCGATTCGATCGAATAAATTCGCGCAAAGCACTTCCATATCAGCTCTAAAACCAAAATTTCAACCTTAAAAATTTAATTAAACACAAATTTTATAATTTCAACCTTTTCATTCTCGCGCTGACATCTTTTTCATCGATAAAACATTCGATATTCACTGGCAACACAGTCGAATTAGCACTCATTTGCTTTTTCAATTTCTCCGCTTCTTGTTCCATTCGTAAAAACGGTCGCGGTTTCTTCAACGCATCCACTTTAAATTTAGCGCGAAATTCTTCATTCAAATGCAAAGCCATAGCGAGATCGAAATCTCGACCTCCGAGCATCGGATCGCACGTTGACGACAATATCTAAAATTCGAAAAATTACATTTAAAAACCAAAATTCAAAATTTTTAAATTTTTCACACCAAACCTTGAGTTTTCCTTTATTAAAAGCAACAGCGTAAACTTGAGTAGTAGCTTGTCCGATGTCGACGAACACAACATTTCTCGGCTTTTCATCGGGCCCTGGGAGATCTTGTTTATAAATACCATAAGCTAAAGCAGCTAAAAATTCAAAAACGCAAAATTACAAACAAAATCCGACATTTTTCGACAAAAATCAATTTACAAGCTGTTGTTTCGTTCATTAATCGCAAACAGTTCAATCCCGAAATTTGAGCTGAGTCAAGCAACGCTCGTCGTTCAGTGTCCGTGAAATACGACGGAACCTGAAATTACAGAAATAAAATATTAAAACCTTTATTTAATAAGTAATTTTTAGTTGTTGGAACCGTACAAATTAAGTACAAACTCTTACAAGTACATTTAACAGTCTACGAATTCCAAAATTTTAATCTCGCATTCGTGAGATATCTAATTATTCATTTAACCAAAAATAATCAGACAGCAATTTGAATGCTTTTTTGTTGTTTTACAACAAAATTTTTTTTTACTTTACTTACAGATATAACGCAATCATTGACTTTAATCTTCAACGCAGTTTCGCAAGTCTCTTTTAACTTCGTTAACAACATCCCCGTAATTTGTTCAGGAGTAAACGTCTTGTTTTCACCCAAATATTGAACCTACAAAAATCGAAAAAATCAAATTTATATTCAAAATTTGTCAAATTTAAAATCGTTATTAAGATAATATTAATTTCAAAAAGATCAGCAGCTGTTTCGTCTCATCGCCACCTAAAACCAAATCAACAGACGCGTCCAGTGAGTAAAAAAAAAACCAAGAAAACCTTGATTAAAATTCACAAACCGAATTACATCTTGTAAACTAAATTACCGCTGATTTGGTGATAAATCACGTCGAAGAATGGATTGCAATTTTCATCATTTCTTTGATTTTTACACAAAATTTGTTGAAAAACGATTAAAAATGAATTAACCTGAATCGCGATTGATCCATCTTTGTTTTCTTTCACGTAAGGTAAATATTTTAATTCGTTTTGAACGAATGGATCGTGGTATTTTCTGCCGAGTAATCGTTTAAATCCGTGAACCGTGTTTTTCATGTTGGTAATCATCTGATTTTTCGCCGCCACGCCGAGAAATCGAGTTTTGTCGCCGAACGCCACACATGATCTGGAAAAATAAGAATTCGATAAGAAACATTTTATTTTTGTATTTACAACTTCAATTTCCACGTGCACAATATTTTAACTAGTTCTCGCGCCTACGCTTACCTTATAAGGAATGACAAATTTAAAAAAAATTTTTTTTTTAAATTTTCCTTATTAGATCATCTAAGAGAACCATTTACGGTGGTTTATTCATTATTTATTACTTTTAAGTGTTAATAAAATGTAAAAAAATGAAAAATTACAAATTTTCAAACACGTTGTTTCCCGGGAAACAAAGAAAAACGGTTTAAAAAATCAATAATTTTTCTCAAAAACATCGAAAAACTCCACAAAATCACATTTATAATGCTATATACCAACAAAATCATTAAATTTGATCGTTTTTACACCATTTCTCAACCCTACTTTACCAAAAATTCGCATTGTTCTCGTTTTCCCCCACCCGAAAAATCCACTTTTCAAGCACATTTTCTTAAAAATCCTCCAAAAAACCACCTAAAAAATTGATTATATCATTAATAACAACTTCCTAGTGTATAATTTCCATTATATAACCTTTTTTCTCGAGTGAAATTACAAAAAACACACTTACGGCGTTGCCCGTAAACTGTAATCGTTCGCTATCGTTTCAATTCCACCGGCGCGAGCAACGGCTAAATAACACGAATCGTTGCCGAAATCGATTCCGATGACCGACATTGTTCAGGATGAGGCGTTAAAATCCAACTGGTGGTGTGAACTAAGGAGAAATGGTGAGATTTTTAAAGAGAAGAAGTATCGCGAGGTTTCTGGAATCTCCACGCTCGTAAAAGCCTACCGGTCAATTTGGAGAAATTTCTAGAAAGGATGTGATGAAATTGGGTTAGAGCGCTCTCTTTTGGGATTTTTTGATTAAGAGTGGGGAATTTGATTTGTTTTTTGGTTTTGGGGTTTTTAATTATAAATGGTAATTAATTAGGTGGTTTTTTGTAGTTTTTGTATGGTAGTTTTTGTTTTGTAGGTTTAGTGTTAAAGTTTGATATTTTGTTACTAGGTGGCGCGTGTGGGTTGGTTTGAGAATGCAAATGGCGGGATTTGTGGGTTTTTGAAAATGAATAAATTTTGAGAAATAAAATTATTTATTGCAAGTTGTTGAGATTTTTGTTAATAATTGTAATTTATCAATGTTTATTTAATTTTTTTTACGGTAATTTGTACTTTGCAGGATTAAAACTGTTAAATTTCAGCTTTTTGTCACTGAAATAATTTTGTTTTCTGTAGTTTTGGAAATAAATCACGTAAAATAAAATTATTTTGTACATTATGAAATTATTTATTGAGAATTTTAATTTCCTGATTACTTTGTTTATTAATTTTGTACGAAATTTTCGTTCAACACCATTAAATTTCAATTTTTATCACTGAAATAAACTTTATTTTAAACAGACATTACCTTAAGAAATAAATCGCAACACAATAAAATAAAATCACAATTATTCTTTTATTTTTACTTCAATAAACTTTCATCCAAATACCGTACTATTGTATTTGACTAGAAAATAAATAAATGGAATCACGTGATAAAAGTAAAACTCAATAAACAAAATTAAAAATCGTGCGATACATTTGTAAAATAAATACAAAAATAATTACATATAAAATCAAAAAAGATCATTAATTAATCATGACACTTAAAAAAATTAACATTTTGGCCTTTTTTCAATTTGTTTTTCTTTTTTTACATCAAATAAAGAAATAAAAACCTGAGTATTTAAAACAAAAACAAAATTTCTGTTAAAATTTTACATTTTAAGAAATTTTTTTAATCTCCAATATTTTATTTTATCTATATTCATAGTAAAAATCTCAATATTTATTATTATATTCAATACTCCGTGCTTATTACTACCAAACTACGGAATTTTTATATATAAAATTTTATTATTATTTAGGAATTTGATAATTTTATATTTTGAGTAAAACCAGGAAAAAATGTACAAAAATTAAAAAAAAATTTGTTTAAAAAGCAGATAAATGGAATACTTTTTCATTTGCACCATTTTCCGCGTAATCTTTCCTCTTCGTCGATTTTTTGAGTATCACTGAGAGTCGCTGTTGCTTTGCCATTAACCATAATTAATTGGCACGGGTCATGACGTGTTAGGAACTGTTCCAACGTCTCCCAACCTCCTCCGACTCGGACCATCACGTGACGTTCTTTGAGTAACTGAATGATTGAAAATATTTGTTAGGTTAGTATTGCAGAAAATTAAATTAAAATTAAATTAAAATTTTGAATATTAAATTTTGAATTTTTACGTAAAGAAGTTGTATTTTTGTCTAAAAATGTTAAAATTCTAGCTAAAATTGTTTGAATTTATATTGAAAATGTTGAATTTCTAAGCAAAAAAAGTTAAATTTCGGTTTTAAAATGTCAAATTCTCAAAAAAATGTCGAATTTCGATCTAAAAATGTCGCATTTTCAATTAAAAATGTGGAATTGTAAAATAAGAATTTCAAATGTCGATCTGGTAATGTCGAATTTCGAATTAAAAATGATAAATTTCGATCCAAAACAGTTGAATTCGACCAAAAATGTTGAATTTCGATCTAAAACCATCAAATTTTGATTTAATAATGTCGAATATGAAATTTACAACATCAAATTTCGACTGAAATTTATTAAATTCTCAATAAAAACCGTTTAACCTACAATCACCACCTTCATTTACTAACCAAAAACTCAACAAATTTCAAAATTATTCCCAAACATCACTCTTCAAAAAACAAAACCTTTTTCTCACTCCACACCAAAACACCTACCCTCACAAAAACAGTCCGACCAGCGATATAATACCTCCCTTCAGACACTCTCCTAATCGGCAAAATCTCACAACCACACGAACGCGTGATCTGAATCACCTAAAACCCAAAAAAAAAACCTCAACAAAACCTTCAAACCAAAAATTCCCATTTTTATACCTTCTTATCCAACTCACTCAACCTCGTCTTACTCGCCGACAACGGAATCCCACCTTCAAACTCGCCTCTATGAGTCGGCGAAGACGCTCGGGAAGAACACGAATCAGATTGATCCTGCTCATCAATCTCATTTTCAAGCTTCACTAATCCAGGCGCCTCTAATCCTTCCCTCGACGCCACTCTTCCCAACTCCAACAAACACAAAACCACAGTTCTCGGTTGTGAATGTAAAACTACAAAAACCGCAAAAAATCGATTAAAAATCAACAAAATTCAATTTAATCCAATCCAAACCTAATCCATCGGATTCAAACAACACTGCTTCGTGAACCCCGACTGCACGACACCACTTTAAAAAATTATCTACATTATCACGAGCGTAAAACGATTCTGATTTGGCATTCTCCCAGCATTTAAACTTGAATGACGAAACTGCCTGGATTAAAAGATTAAAATGAAATAAATTAACTATCATCCTGTTATTAAATTTTTAAATTATACTTTATTTTTAATCCCTCGTTCTTCGCTTTTGCGATGGATTATTTGAGCTAATTTGCATACGACGACGCCTGTGTCGAGAACGTCGAGGAAATTGTCTGGTGTGATGAAATTTACGTCTGGAAAATGAAATATTATTTTATAAATATGTTGAAAAATGGTTTAAGAAATTATTTTTGTACTTAGAATTTTGTTTAACCAGTCGGCTAAATCTTCTTTAAGCGGGATTAAATGTTTTTCTTGTAGTTCGAGCATTCGACGTTGGATTTCTCCTTCAAAATCGTTGCTGCACGTCATCTTAACATCTTTTTGTCGTTGAACTGTGGATGAATAAAAATAAAATTAGAAATTTTTGAAAGTTGTGCAGGAAAGTTGTCGTTTTTAAAAATTAAATTTCGCGTAATTAACGCAAAATTTATGCATAAAATTAATAATATGTTAAGAAATATGGTAAATTATAAGTTAAGTTTAGTTACTAAATGTTTAAATATTTTTTAAACCAATTTTAACAAAAATTTTCGGTTTAATTTCAAAAAATTTGAATGCTTTATTCACGTAATTTCGCGATTTTTCATTAATTAAAACTTTAATTCAACTTGAACCTACATTTCACACCTGTGAACATTATTTAGACATCATATTTAAATTTTAAATAATTTATTTTGAGGAAATTTTGAATTTTTCTCACGATTTTCAATCGCAAAATTTCATTGTCTCAAACCGACCACCTCAAAAAAAATTACTAAACATCGAAAATCGGCTGATTTTAGGAGATTAGTCACCGAAATGTGACGAAAATAATTTTTTAAATTTTAAAAATTAAACTATTTTACCTTTAAATCACTCGGGAAGCTTTAATTTAATGCGAGTGAACTCAGCGAGCGAACAACTCCATCGTTGTTCTTCTGCAAAAAAGCGTAAAAACCTCTCGCAACATCATCCGCGCATGCGCATAAAAAATAGTATGATGTCATAAAGCGCGATTGCGACATCTTTCGGTGACTACACAAATTACTAAGCGACATCTACTGGTGTAATTTACGAAACCGAAACCTTGGGAGCCATTTTCTTTTCTAAAAAGAGTCAAAAATTTGTTGAATAAAGTTGTTTAAAGGATTTTGGACTTGCAGAAAATAAAATAAGTTAATATTAATGATCGTAACGATAAAAAAAAGATATAATTTATCCTCAATTACTGTAAAAACCTACTTTTAGCTTAAATTAGAAAATTACTTCCTAATTGGAGTGTAATTTGAGGTCAACAAACCACAATTAATATAATTTTCTATTTTTTACGATTTTTATTAACCTTTTTACAAATAATATTTACAATTTCACTTTCATATAAATTAAATAAAACCACAAAATTCCAATAAAAACATCACACATCAATTTTTTTTCCTCACTACAGCCCAATACACACTGGGTGCACAATTTGTCTGGGCAATTTAGTTATAATATTCCAACAACTACTCGCAACATCCAGCATATAAACAGCCTTAGATTTATCCAAAACAAAAATAATCGATTTCCAACCAACAGCGCCTATCGCCCACTCTGGCGGCTTTCCGGTGCAACTAACCGTAACCCAGTCGCCATCTTGATCACGTTTCAAATCCAATCTACACACAAAATCCGGCTTAAAATATTTAAAAACATACAACTTATGATCCGAAACAGCGTACAACGCCGTTTCAGGCATAACATCATTCGGAACCGCTTTAGTCAACGACCAAACACTCGTTTTAGGGTTAAAAATCTCACAAAACAACGATCCACCACCAGCAACGACCGCCATTCCGTTCATCCTCATCGTCCTCGTTCCCTCCGCTCGTCTTTTCTTCATACTCTGTCTCGTAACCCACTTTGGAAAATTAAAATTAATCTCCTCTACAATCGTTAATCCTTGACGACTAAACCTTCCTAATCCACCGACGACTAAAATCGAGTCTTCGAGTCCGCAAATGGCGGGCGATGAGCGCGGGAAGAAAATATTCGGCAGTTTTTCTAAAGTTTCGGTTTCCATATCGAAAAATTGAGCGTGGCTTTGTTTATTTTCCCGACAATCTTCACCTCCGATGAAGAAAATTTTATTATCGTAATAACCGATGCCTGGTTTCATTTCCATCGACGCTCCAGTGTCCGTGACGTCACTCCAGTGATCCCGCATAAAATCGTATTTGACGAAGATGACGCGGTTCGCGTTGTCGCGGCCGATGGCGATTAGTGGTAATTCGGCTCTTTTGAGTTGAAGTTCCTTGACTACGCAGTCTTCGAGGGTTTGACCGATGGTGCTTTCTGGTTTCGATTCGGGTTTTTTCGGCGTTGAAACCCGGCTGGATTTCCAGGACGATTTTTTGTTCGTTTTATTCATTGATTTTGAGAGTTTGATTCGAAGTTTGAATTGTCAGTTGAGGGTAATTTTATACAATAAAAATAGTTACTGCTTGTGAGATATCCGAATAAAGATCATCATTTATCATAAGCCTAAATATTTTTGTCGCATTGTTTATTGGATCTTGTAATGGCTGTGTGAGGTGAAGTTTGAAGTAATGGCCGCGTGGTTGCGACGGCGTTGCGTGGTGACGTTTGTTGTTGATGACGTCATAAGAGTGAGAAACGTTTTTGGTGAAATTTTTGGTAAAAGTTAATTTTAAGGTTTAAAAATGTGTTAGAATTATTAATATTCAAAGATTTTAACTAAATTTTTTAAAATTAAATATTTTGATACCTCGTGACGTCACTACTTCAACTTCCGGTTAGGCTTACGTGAAAACTTAATAAACAGACGGTATACCTGTTGAATTTACATTAAAAACATAGCGACAACTTGATTTTATATATTTTACAGACAAACTCCGTGTTTATTAAACAAGAACTATGACAAATAAACCGTTGATAAGCTTAAAAACTCCACAAAACTCGTTTTAAAAATGGTGGTCGACGCTAGGTGGGTGGTAAAACCCAACGGAATGCTTAAAATCACCGCTTTGGCAAGTTAAAATTCTTCATTTAACACCACATTTAACTCACAATTTATCATTATTTCTAGGCTATATCATTTCCCTGCGTAATATTATGCCTATTCTCCGGTGGTGGTTTTTATCAAGGCGGCGACCCAGATATTGTCGCCTACTTCGCAATTCTCATCATTCCCAACACTTTTTTTGTACAATTATACCTCATACTGAGTTACATTTTCGATCATAATGCTGGATTTTGTTTTATCATGGCAAGATTACGTAATTTTGTGCACAAACATTGCTTTATTGCAATTACTGTACACAAATATTTTTAAAATAGAGATTTATTTTCAGGAGATTTCATTTGATGTAATTCATGGAGTGGGGAGTATTTTATTAGGAGTTTATTCCTTGATAAATACAATAGAAGTTGTTGATCCAGGAGTGGAATATTTTCCTTGTGCGGTAAAATATTTAAAAATTTAAGGATTATTGGTAAATTTTGTAAAATTTTGGCGTTTTTTTGAGAGGTTGTAGATACTTTTGCTAATTCTTGGATTTGTAATGTTAATCGACGGAATTTGGTACGCGAAATTATTTTTCTTTTAACGTTAGTTAATTTTTGTTAGAAAACTAAAAATGAAATTATTTAATTTTATATAAAGATGAAAATTTTGCTACCATTTAATCTATGTAAATAATGTAAATAAAAACGTCACTTTTTATTAGAAATTAAACTCTGTTTTTATTCACATTAACAAAAATATTTAACTTTTAATCGATACTACGATGGTTATTTAGACATCAAATTTGCAGACGTCACGTGACATTGGTCGTGACGTAAGCGAGAAAATCAACAAAAATTGTTATAAATAATAAAATTATTCAGCATTTATATATA
>JAQIWS010000087.1:0-61330 GCA_034696085.1 Stigmatogaster subterranea
TTTCATGTCGGCAATGCGCTTTATATTAGAGGGCGCTTACTATCAGAGGGCGCCTTTTATTTGAATAAATACGGTATCCATTGAGAAAGGAATTAATTCTTCCATCCTTTTCAATTGTTGATGATCAGATAAGAAGCGCTCCGGTTTAAATTCCTCACTTTGAGGAAACAGTTCCGAATCATGATGAACTGCCCAGAGATTTGGCAATACAATAATACCTTTTGATATTAGGTAACCACTCACAGATGTATTTTTGGTAGCACTAAATGTAAAGAAAAACGCATAGTTTTTTGTTTCATCCACATTATTTTTGTCCTTTACCTGCGCGTTAGTGATAAGGGAACTAGAGTAGCAATTCTACTAACTTCCATTATCGTTGCTTCAGTAAATGGCATTAATTTTTGGTCAGACATTGACGGTGTTCTTTATCTTCCAATTATACCATGAATTTCTTTTTGTACCTTCTTTTAAATTTAGGATATTTAGCCATGTATAGCAGAGCCCATCCAAGCAAATATTAGTTGTGGTATCACTCCTCGGCTAGGAACAAATTAATCTAGTAGTACTCTTGGTAATTTATCCTCTGCGAAAGAATTATCTTTTAAAATTGAACTGAAAAATGTAAACTGTAGTTTCAAGTACTTGCGTACTTGAAAAATTAATAAATTTTGGTCCTTTTTCTCCGCTTCTGTGAACCAATCATCAACGAAATTATTTTTGCCGCCTTCTTCGTGTACTTTTTCATACGTTTCCACTACTTCACTTAGCTTTTGAAGTACTGTAGTTCGGCTGCAGTAAGCCTAAAAATGTTAATTGTTTAGATGATTTTGTGCTTTATTAATTTGTCAGGTGGTCGTACATAGCTGATTTGATTGAAAGCAATTTTAAAACAAACGGTATTCGCAAAAAATTAGGTATGAGACTTGATACTCTTCCAATTCCAGAACGAGTGATGTGTTCCGAAGATAAATTTAGTAAATCGTTGAACATTTTGTCTTTGTAATCAGATCGGCGTCCACTCATTACAATCCAAATAACATTAGTCACACTTGCGTGATGAGCGTCATATACAGTATATTTGCTGGCTGTCCTTTGTCTAATTCAATTTCTTTCAAAAAATATTCAATTTCCCTGCACAGAAGTAAAAATTAATGTAAAGGCATCTGTTCTTTGACGACATGTGCAATATACTTGCAAATGAGAAGGATTCGAGGACGATATTGAAGTGAAATTGATTTTAGTTGACATTGAACAGAATATAAGCTTGGAAGACAAATTTGTGCTTTTTCGTGTGCTTTCTGCGCGTAACGAGGTGTTGTTAACCCCACGTCGGCGCTGCAGCAGAAGAAAGTCCCGGGCTCGGCTTTCTTACGTGCCACGGGACCTGCAGTTGTTTGAATTTCGCGCTCTCGTGCTGACTGATTTTGATCCTGACTTTGCGAGTAAGGCCGCACGTCACAAAATTTCTAATTTCACTCGTGTGAAAAATAATATACTATGTTTTCGCAAGACCTCTGACCCACATTTGCACGATCGATCATATATTTATAATTAACTCACGCAAAGCCGTCACGGGTGCTTTATGTACAAGTTTTCACGACTTTCATATTTATTTTTAGTTGTACAAGCTAATCATTTAACAATCATCATTATGATAAAACAACGCAGTAACTTTTATTGTTTATTTTGCAAGTGTTAAATGCAGTGTTTTCTGCAATCGAGGACGGCAAGTCGTAGACAACTTGTTTGGTAAGCGTTGCAGTTTTATTTACTGTATTGTACGTAAATGAAAATCGTACTAATGTAAGCTTAATATAATTTTGCAGGCGTGCAATAGCAATTTGAAACTAAAATGACATTGCTTAAGCATTGCCATTCACTTCAATTCATAAAAAGAAAGAAATTATTGATTTTGACGTACTCGGCGAAGCACAAAATTAAATATATTTTGCGTCCGATAATTTGCGACTTGATAAAAAATTCGCAAACTCCTGACTTAGGAGTAGCTGAATTCCAAGATTTAATTGACCCTAGGCGTTCGATATTCTTCAGAATAATTTGGTCTATCATTGTAGCAACGTGTTTTTCAATTTGTTGTTATCAAATTAGCGACAGGGTTCAGTTGTTATTCAGTTACCCGTCTGCAGTGGATATTTCCGTCCATGATATTTTGCTTTTTGTTCTGCCTGGAATTAAGATGTGCACTGGAGAAAATGATTACGTTATGGAAAAATTGCAACCAACAAATATAATTGAGTGCGGTTTACCACTTGTACAAATATTAAATAAAGAAAATATAAGCTATGACAAAGTATGGAAAATTGAAGGACCATCGCCTACGTTCAAAAAGTATGAAATATTGAACGCTGTCGTTAAAGAAAATATAAGTGTCACGAATGAAAAAACTTTTCTTGGTCGGTGTACAGTTTTTGGAGAAGGTGAAATGATTCGATGTTTAATTTTAGCATAAATGTGAGTCATAAATTTTTGTTTACCATAAATAGGTCATATCCTAAGCGGACGTGAAATGAGAGGTATCCTTAGAATACATATGTATAATGGGAAATTATGTCAAAAGTCCGTGACACTGGTGAGTTCGATTACTCAAAAGCGAGCACTTTTTAATTTAATTCTAATCAGGTAACCGTTAAGGATAAAATTGATTTGAGAATTGTATTTCCTGCTACAAGCGATTCTGCTTATGATTTTAAAGTGGGCGCTAGAAAAGTGAGGCCAGATAAAAACATATGTTTGATGTAAGACAAGAAAAAGATAATGCTACTTAACTTCCAGTACAATTACCTCAATACGTCGCGTCAACAGTGTTCAACTGGTGCAGATTTTGCCACGTGTTACAAAAATTGTATCTTTAGCCAACTTAGCGCTAAAGCTCATTGCAGGTATAGAGAATTAGACTAAACAATTATTTCGAGTTCCACCAGATTGTGATATCTACATTTATTCTTGACCAGATTGCCATATTTTGATGAAAATATTAAATTACCCATTTGCACCAATTCAAGCACTGCACGGCAAAGTTCCAAAGCAACCTCAAATATATTTACACAAGCTGGTTTACTTGATAAATGTCAGTGTACTGAAACTTGCGAAAGCATCCAACTTATTTTGTTACCCAACTTACTGCCGTCAGAATTTGTAAACGAATCAACAATAACCTTAGAAGCTTTGCCTCAAGAAACAGTCCTCACAGAATACCTAGCCTATGATTTTTCAAACTTGCTAACAGACATTGGCGGAAATTTAGGTTTGTTCTTGGGGTTATCCATTGTGGCAATTCTGAACATGCTATATGTTGTAATAATAAATCTAAAATCAAAACTGATGAAGAAAAATCAATCACTGCTCGATGCAAACCAATTTCTGCTAAGTGAATGCATTCGAATTATGCATAAAGAACAAAGGATTACCAAAATCAGCTTGCAACCCAAGAGACCATATTTAGTAAAAATATTGCGATGGATTTTGGTAATTCTTTGCGTAACTCTTGCTACTATTATGATTGAAGAACGGGTAAGCTACTATTTAACTTATCCTATTAGAAGGATAGTTAAGGTAAACTCAATTCAGTCAGTTACTTTTCCATCCTACACTATCTGTGGTTTAAGCAATAAAATCTTTATGTATGCAAGGAAGTACGCAGTAGACAATAATATACCAGATGCCTGCAATGTAGATTTTTATGATTTAATACAAACCAAATCAATAAAACTATTGTGGAAAGTTTCGGAGACAAAATCCATCAAGGAAGATTTGGTTCGTAAAGTAGTACAGGTAAAATTCGGAGCATTAACTCTGCTGAATACAAGTATAAAAATTCTGGTGTTTTTTTTCCAGACAAATATGGACGTAGAATTGTTGCAAACGAACTACACAACATTTCCCACATACCTTGGAACGTGTTCACATTATACTTTTAGTAAGACAATAATACAGAATATATATAGTAGACTCTGGTTAGTTTGCTGACT
Source organism: Stigmatogaster subterranea (assembly GCA_034696085.1). NCBI lineage: Eukaryota > Metazoa > Arthropoda > Chilopoda > Geophilomorpha > Himantariidae > Stigmatogaster > Stigmatogaster subterranea. Next base: position 3,990 of record JAQIWS010000087.1, read on the forward strand.
GCTGGTTGGCAGCATTGGTTAATTGGCGGCTCTCGCCGCCCAATGGCATACACAGATATTGTTTTAATTTGATCCTGAGTAATGAGGACAATGATTACAGTCAGCTTTGCGCAAGTACTAAATTCAAAATTAGCTACATTATGTAGCAAGAAACAGATTCTGTATTAAGGCAGACGAAAATAGACATCTATCTACAATAATAAATAAATGTACAAAGAAAACCATGTGATTGGTGATAATTCATTCTCTTTTAATGGCCACCAGATAATTTGCCAATGTTGCAAATTGCCGAAACCATCGGTCCCGAGCCCCGCCAATTAACGGGAGTCTACTATAATTTAAAATTTTCCATAATTACAAACATGTGTTATCCAATAATCAGCAGAACAACCATACTCTGGATTTTTTTCAATTTTCGTATTGGTATTCCAGGAGTCAAACCTTGATTACTGCCGCAATAATGTATTTAATGTAATATTGTTTGTTCGATTTTTATAATGGTACACGAACATAAAGGATTTTTTTTGAAGGTATTCTATGATGATCCAGGTTCTGATTCATTCAACATATTAAATGGAATTGAAAACCCAACTTCAACTATCGCTTACTACGATTACCGATTAGCTAAAGTAGGGCGAAGAAGTCAAACTACAATATTTCGTTCACTTTCATGTATTACAAGTCAATTTAATTACAGATTTCTAGACTTAATAGTAAACACCGGCCTTGTGTCGACAAAGATAAATTTAAGAGTTGTAAAGAAAAATGTTTTCTTCATCATTTGAAACGCGAAACTCTTTGCAAGTACTAATTGTTTGGTATTTCAAGCCATCTCACATATTTAAATTGTTGCAATTACTTTATAGTTTACCATTCTTACCCAAATCTCTTAATCTCACGAATGACTGTACTGAACCCAAAATTGCAAAAGAAACTCGACAGAAATATACTGAAATTTTATTAGCAGTAATGCTGGGGCTGAGATGTCAGTGTATTCAACCATGCGAAGACAATTATATAACGATATCTGCATTTAATCAAGTGCAAAAAGAGCGCCAATTTTTAATAGCCTTTGTGATGTTTAGCAATGTAGTTGAAACCGTAAAAGAGGTAGAGAAATATTCAACAATCGCTTTGTTTTGCGATATTGGCAATAGTTTAGGATTAGCATTGGGAATATCCGTGCTGACGGCTGCACAAATTGTTCGTCAATTGTTTTTATCAATTAAGAAAACACTTTCTAAAACTTTTAAAAATTTCACTTAAAAGTGAACTACCACTTTGACTGCTGAACATTGAAATCAATGTTGACTATTTGACTGTGTGTGCTTGTACGTACGTTAACAGCGTACACATCAAAACGTTGTGAGGGAAAGCCTCGTTTCACCTGCAATCTTCTCAGAAATCTAGCATTTTGGTTACGTTAATTAGTTAACTAGACTTTAACTAGGTTAAGTCAGGATTAATTGAACTATCACCGCGTAGAGGCAGATAAGCTAGAAACTTCTCTAGCTTACACGTTTTAACACATTCGGAAAAGTCTGCCACAGATTTGGCATGTGATTTCAAGGGGCAGAAAATTTCTCATTTAATCAAAAAAAATTATCCATTAAAATTTTTTCAATCTTCAGATCTCTAAACTAATTTGTGATAACATCTTTTTCGATTATTGAATCATTTACCAATATACATGAGGTCAGTAGTTAGTGTTAAGCTATTAATTTTTTAATGACTTAATTTTAAAACAAAATTTTTGACTGTTAACCCTTTAAGTAATGATAGTGTATATAATTGTATTCCCTGCATTTTACGAATAAAAATACTTTTTTAAAAATCATTTTTTGAATTTTTGAGTTTGTAGTAAATTATAGTTTACGTTATAGTTTACGTATTTAATGTAAACATCTCTCCACTGCACACCCTAGCCAAAAACTTGTTTGTTCCATTCTGATGCCCAACTTGTCAATGGGTCCGGTGTGGATATAACGTACATAAAGTGTCGGTAGTGAGTAACCACAGTTCATGTCAGAGCACACGTTTCTCGATACGGCATCCAATGGACGTCCGTTTTTATCGATAGGATAAAAAATGGAAGTCTTTTGGATCAGATCTAAATGACGTCCTTTGGATGGCTTTCGTGGTATTTTCTGGGTGAATCATTTTGTAACGGCGTATTTTTCATCAACAAAGCAAAGCAGACGATTTTAAGAGATTATGTCACTGATACGGCATATAGTCTATAATCGGATTACACAAATTACCGATAGATGGCGTATCAGGAACCACACCTGTTCTACCTGCAATGGGACATCCCAAAAGTGGTATTTAAGCCCATGCAGAGCTCATTTCAGGCAGTCATAAATAATAATCATAAGTACAAGTTCTACATTGAATCTACTAAATATTTGGGCCTCATTTGCGTTGCTCTGGTCAGAATGAACTAGAGCCACGCCACACCAGTAGCTGCTAGATCAACTCCAACGTGTTCCTCAACTTGTTTTTCTTCGCATTTGGGAGTTGTTTCATCTTCAAACCAACCAGTCGTTGAGGTTGACTAGTGAGTGCTACGGTATCCACGTTTGGATACCAGTTTACAACAGTGCTACTAAGAGTGCGCGTTTTCCTGGGTCAATTTTCTATTGGATCTGGATGCAAAGTTCGAGTCCGAACTTTGCTGAGCCGCGTTCATCGGTAAGTTCTGTTCAATCTTTCCAGTGAAGGAATACTTTCTTCCTTTGCTGTAGTATCTGTTTCTACTGTCAAAAGTGTTGGATTAGCCTTCGTCTGGATCAGACGTTGAAGACAGGGATTTTTCTAGCCTTTTAAGTTCTATTCTTTCTGTCTTCTTTGCCTTCTTATTCTGACGCTTTCTGTCTATGGAAACGTCAAATTAGTTTTCTTTGTTTAAAGTTTACAATTGATTTAACGTAAAATTTATCTGTGATTATTTATTTTCTTAATTTGAATTTGCCGCGTTTTCACGTGATTTGCAGTGAAAAGCGCGTACGGCGAATTTCACGTGTTCTGCAGTGAAGAACACCTATTTTTATTTTGAATACATAATTAGATAATATTTGTGCTTTTTCTCCTTCAGAGAAAAAGCTTATTTTCTAACCTACAGTTTATGAATATTTAATTAGTTCAACTCGACTTTGCTCGAGTTGACTCATCGCTTCCTGGTTGGGGATTAGCGTTAATCCGCTTAACCCTGACTCACCTTTGGGTGTGGCTTTCTACAGTAATTTTCCACACCAACATTTATTATTATTTAATATTTATTTATTGGTAATAATATTTATTTAACTAAATCTTTGTTTGCCAGTTTAACTGGAATACCATTTAATTATTATTTATCCCGGGCTTCATTTGTTTTACAACAATTGATATACCGGTGAATATTTAATTATCTACAGTTTATTTATTAAATTTACGTGTTGTACTTATTGCAACCATTGAGAATTATTATTTATTGAATATTTACTACGAATTATCCTTTGGATAATTATTAATTATTTTCTGCGGACTTGTGTTTCCACACAAGTCAACACTCAATTGATTTATTTATAAATTATTTAATATCTAATCTCGGATTTATCTAATAATAATATTTATTTATTTAATCAATTATCAAGATTAATTTAAAGAACTATTTACAACAATTATTTGAAAACAATTTATTTAATTTAAAGGATTAATTTACATAAAGATTAATTATCAAGATTAACATTTACTGTATTTACAAATATCTATTTACCAATTGTATTTACACAGAATAAACATTTTATACTTTTACATTCTTAATTATATCTTATCTTTATTGAATCAATTAATCGCCTGAGGATTAAACGAATCTGCTATTAGACACTATTAATAAAAGATTAATTCGTTAATCTCTTGTGAGGGTTAAAAGGCCAACAGCGTAATCCCGTACAAACTCGGATTTGCGCGCTTAATAATAAAATCCCGTCACAATTTTCCACAATGTGCGGATGTTGTACAGACGTCCTGTACGACCGACAGGGACATCGCACGGACGTCCCATGGATGTCTTTGTTCTAGTAGGGAACCATTTTATTATATTAACTGTTTTTAAACCGAAATGAGTGACGTCGGTAATTTTAAATAATTTATTAATCTTTTAGCAGAATGTTTTAATCTCTAAACGCTTCTGTTCGATTATAACAATTGTGATAAAGTCACTAATTATCGCTGTTCCTGGTTAGTTTAAAGTAATTTTACAAGGCCTTGACTTTTTAATGTGTAGCTGGATCATTTAAAACATCATCATTATAAGATACACAGCAATTGCGTTTCTATATATTACACGCCACTCCTGCCCACGAAGTAATGATTACTGCAGTCGAAATCATCATGTCAGACACATAGTGGGTGAGCATTTGCGGTTTTTCCGCAGAATCTTATGTTAGGGTTGTAAAGAGTCGTGTTAACGTGAGAATAATTTAATTTTTACAGGTTTGTTAAGTGATATCTAAAATGAAAATGCTAAAGTATAGCCATTTGCTTCAATTCATAAAAGGAAAGAATTTGTTGATTATGACGTTCTCAGCGAAGCACAGAATAAAATTTTTTTTTCGTCCTCTAATTTGCGACTTGATTAAAAATTCTAAAACTCCTGACTTAGGAGTAGCCGAATTCCAAGATTTAATTGAACCAGGACATTCGAAGATGTTTAGAATAATTTGGTTTTTTATTGTGGCAACGTGTTTCTCTATTTGTTATCAAATTATTGATAGGATTCAACCTTCCGGAATTATAAGTTCTTAAATGTACGTTTAGGTCTCAAACACGCAGTAATTCGAATTTATTTATTCACAAATGTTTCTCTCATTGCAGAACGTTACCATTGGTAACAATTTGAGTACTTTCGATGAAAAAACTTTCCTAGGCCGGTGTACAGTTTTTGGAGAAGGTTTGACTCACTTTTAAATCTAACATAAATTGTTCTATTGTGTACGAAATGTTATGCGATTATAAATAGGTCAGGTCCTAGTAGGGCGTGAATTGAAAGTTATTACAAGAATTAATATGCTTAACGGAAAGTTGTGTGAAAGATCAGTGATACTGGTAAACGTGGTGATAATTGAGAATCAATTAAATTTTACGCGTTAATTTTATTTTAAATAGGTAACCATCAAAGATAAAATAGATTTTCGAATTATATTTCCTGCTTTGAGCAGTTCTGCTTTTGATTTAAAAGTTGGCGCTAGAAAAGTGATATTGCGTGGGTATAATTATGGAATATGAAATACTATATCTCGTTTTTCGCAATTTCAGTATAAATATCTCGATACGCGTCGTGAACCGTGTACTAAAAGTGCAGATTTTGCTAAATGTTACAATAATTGTATCGTCAGGAGACTAAAAACTGAAACTAATTGCAGGTTGAAACAAGAAAATTAGTCGATTATTTTTATTCCAATTTTAATCATAAACATTTTGCTTTTTCTTGATCAGTTTACCATATTTTAATTCATCTATTTCATTACCCAAGTGCAATGATTCAAAAAGCGCAGAGGATACTTTTTTTAAGACAGCTAATATTTTTACAAAAGCTGGATTACTTGAAAAATGTGGTTGCATTAAAACATGTAACAATGTCCGACTTGTTTTGCTGTTACCCAATTTGCAACCATCACATAAAAACGAATCAACACTAACGTTAGAAGCTCTGCCTCAAGAAATTGTCCTGACTGAATTTTTGGCCTATGACTTTTCAAACTTACTGACAGTTATTCGCGGAAGTTTGGGTCTATTCTTGGGATTATCCATTTTGACAATTTTGAACATTCTCTACGTTGCACTAACGACACTTAAAACAAAGCTGACAAAAAAGATTCATCCGTTACTAGATGTAGAACAATTTATATTGCGAAAATCTATTAGAATTTATCAAAAAAAAATTTGTTAATACTAATAATTTGCGACCAAAGAGACTATTGATTGTAAATATATTACGGTGGATTTTAACAATTCTTTGCGTTTCACTTGCTGCTTTTATGATTGAAGAACGGGTAGGCTATTACCTAACTTATCCTATTACACGGTTTGTGGGTTAAGCAATAAAATCTTTTTGTATAAAAAGAATTATGCAAAAGCCAATAATATATCACACACTTGCAATGTGGACTTTTACGACTTAATAAAAGAACGACCCATTAAAAAATTACGGACGATCTCAGAGACAAGACCATTCGCGGAAAGTGTTGTTCGCAGTAAAGTGCATGTAAGATTCATCATCTGTTCTGCAAAATAAAGTAACTAAATATATACTTTTGCAGGCAACTTTAGGTGTGTCGTTGTTAGAACCGAATTTCACATCAATTCCAACACACCTGGGAACTTGTTCACATTACACGTTTAGTAAGACACTATCTTATGATTTGTTAAATATTCAGTATTTAGTGTGCAATTTAATAAGCAGAGGAAGAAGCTTATTCTGGATTTTTCACACTTTACTTTTTGGCATTCCCATATTCTAACTTGGATTATTGTCGGAATAATGTACTCAATGTAATTGTATAATTATTTCGATTTGTTATCATTTATTTGTTACAACGTGTGTACCATTTTCCTTTAAAGGTGTTCTACGATGATCCTGGTTCGGATTCTTACAATATATTACACGAAATAGAAAACCCAACATCAACATATTCATTTTACGATTTCCAATTGTCTAAAGTAATTAATTTTTGCACATTTCGTATTCAATTTCATATTTTTACATAAATTAAACGCAACAGCTCTCAAGACTAGACGGCAAATACCAACCATGTACGGACAAGATTAAGTTTAAGGAATGTAAAGAAAAATGTCTGATTGATCAACTAAAACGTGAAACTCTTTGCAAGTATTGACACTGTGATAATCCAAATTATCGGCATCTCACGTTCTGAAATGTTATATATACTTTGCAGTTTACCATTCTTACCCCCATCGCTTAATCTTACCAATGATTGTATTGAACCGGAAATGGCAAAACACACTAGACAGAAATACACTGAAATTTTAACTAGAGTTACTCTCGGATCAAGATGCTATTGTATTCAACCGTGCGAAGCAAATTTTATAACAATATCAGCATTTAATCAAGTGCAGGCAAATAGAAGTAGTTTTTTAATATCTTTTGTGATGTTCAGCAATATAATTGAAACTGTTAAGGAAGTAGAGAAATATTCAGCAATTGCATTCCAGTATTTAGTGATATTGGCAATAGCTTAGGATTAGCGTTGGGGATATCATTGTTGACGGCTGTGCAAATTTTCCGTCAATTATTTTCGACTGTTAGAGGTAAATTATATAATATATTTTCAAAATTATATTTGAAATAACTTTTAATTAATCTATTAATAACTATTGATTCTCAATAACATTTATACAAGTATTGACAATTACATTTCTCGCTATTATTCTAATATTTTACATACACGTATACTACTCTAGTACGTACAGTACATATAGACTACACTGACTTGATCGAGTTAATTTATAAACAGCACAATTAATAATTCTCTAAGCAAAATTATCCGTTTTTAGCAATTATCAATAAACTCACGGTTAATGGTACTTAGCCTGTACAGTAGTCAATTATTGTAATTGTCGTATTATTTGTTCCACAATATATTTTGTCATTGTATTTTTCAACAACTTGTCCGTGAGAAAGTTTAGTACATGCAGTATCTGTAAACGGTCAAGGCAACATTGTCTCTGATACAAAATTTAAATAACTTTGTTCGTGATGTTCATTGCCCTATACTTGTAACTGTTTCAGCATCAATCTATTTGCTTAATTAACTAACCAGTCACTTTGTAAAAAAAATAATTGTTTTGGCCAGTGCCCACATTAATACTTGTACACTGTAGTTCACTCTGCATTGGTCAGCAATAAAAAAATGTGAAGTTGTCTAAGCAGTGCACTTCTTTTGACTTTCAGTGCAATACAGAGGAAAACAATTATACACCTAGTACGTAATATGGAAATTTTTTACTATATTCCCAATTTCAAGTAAAAAAAAAAACTCCTAAGACCAACTTCCACTGCTATTAAAATCCAACTACCATACTTCAACTTTCAGGATAGATGATAGAACACAAAATCAATTTGCATGTAATGTCATTGAATAATAAAAAAATTCGCAAGAAAGTATAATTCGTTTCAAAAATGAACGTTGTAATTAAATTTTGTCACCAAGTTAGTATTTTAATATTGTTGCTGTGGGCAGACCCGTCAAAATTATATACGTCTGCAAGATAATTATATGTACATGCTGTCACGCAAGAGGGCGGAATTAAGTGTATGGATGCGCAAAGAGACTGGCACACACGCTTGGATTTGGAAACGGAATATTGCTATGCGTTTCGCAATAGTCATTCTTCCTTTGGTTTTAGTTTATTATTAGAAAAGCTGGATGACAGACTATTTCTGAAAAAGTTCCATTGTAGCTTACGATTTAATAACGTTTGCAATTGAAATGTAAAGAAAAGTCAAAATTGTTGTTAGTTGTCCTATCTATTACCCAGATTGCAATGGAAAGGCAAAGTAATGTGAAGGTAAATGTGAAGATTACCATCCGTGGAATGATTGATTACGACCTGTTGCCAGACAGAATGTTGCCCGAATACAAAAATATTCTTTTTGGCGATAATTCACCAAAGCAACGATATTTGTGGGTTTTCACCATTTTGTTGTGTGTTTGCGTGTGTTGTTATCAAATTACAGACAGAATTCAGTTCTTTTTGTCGCAGCCAGTAACGACGGATGTTCACGTAGATGATGTGAAATTGACGGGTTCTTCTATTCGGATGAAGATCTTTTCACCTGACAATGAATACCTACTGCGTATGTTAAAAAATTATTCGATGGCCATTCGCCTTCCTTGGAATGAAGTTTACATTCACGCGCAACTACTACAATTTACGAATCTGGATCTTAATAAATTGTGGTCATTTGAGAATATATCCGATGTTATACGGAATGTTTCACACAAAAATTTAGGAGAGGTGATTAAATCAGAACGTCGCAAGACTTACATATGGTTAAACGTTAAAATGTTTGTTAGGATCTGCTCACGCTTCAACGAGAAATTTCTGTACTCGGCCTATCGAATGAAATTGAATTCAGTAATAAATTAATGGCATTGGCGAAGTACTAAAAACATTAAATAATGTTATTTTTGCAGCGAGCAATGAAATAGCAGCAGGTGTTCGAATAGAACTTCGGCAGCAACAAGAAATATCGAAGAGGGTGTTTCACGTAAACTTGGTAATTTTAAATCAAAATAAAAATTTGTTCGTAATTGTCATCAGCAAATTCAGTTATTTCTTTTTATTTCCTTAGGCATTTATCAATGATATGACAGCCTCTGTAGGCAGAGACCTAATGGTCAGTGGAGCAGATTCAGTTTGGAAATTAATTTTTAGAAAAGTAAAATGACTGTCAGAACAAATCTAAACAACATGTGATGCATATTTTCTTGCAGTATAATTTTTTTAGCACCACCCATAACCCTTGCAATGACGAGAAGACATTCAGAACATGCCACAAGAATTGTGTAAATACAGTTGTTCAGACAACTGCTACATGCCGGCAAGTATTTTTGGTGCTCTGTAAATTTTGACGTGCTGAACGTGCTGATTATCAACTTGGTGAAATAAACGCGTTTTATTTTTTAACATATCTTACTTCCAGTTTGCCGATTCACGATGCAACGATTAAGTTACCTAAATGTAATTTGACCAACGCAAAAGGTAGCTACCTACTGACAGCTCAATTATATCTGCAAGCGGACTTTTACGGGAAATGTCACTGCATTCGACCATGCGTAATGCAAACTTTCCAACTATACAAGGAAGTAATTTTGAATGATTCATTCACTACAATCCTAAATTTAGTAGCTGATAGCACTGAAATATTCATGGTCGAACATTCTGCTTATGATGGAATTAACCTAGTAACTGATTTTGGAGGAAGTTTGGGCTTATGTGTGGGATTATCAGTACTATCGATCTTCAACATTTGTTATTTCGTAATTATTTTCGTAGCAAAAAAAATTACGCCCATGAAAAAACTGCGGTCTAAATCTCTGCATACACGCATTTTGAAAATCTACAAGAATCAATATCAGTTTCTGAGTAAACAACTAACAAAACCAAAAGCAGAAAATGATGTAGCAATAACCATTTCAAACTTGACTATCAAATGCTTGTGTTGGCTAATCGCAATATTCATGGTTCAAGAACGAATTAGATATTATTGTTTACATCCTGTCCGACAAAAATTGGAAGTCGAAACTAGGCCTTTCGTTACTCTACCGTCAATTACCCTGTGTGGAATTCCGAAAAAAATTATCTTTCAAAAGAAAAAATATGCAAAACTGTACAATATATCCGACCACTGCCGCATGGATTTTTTGGACTTACTTAACTATAACAAGCAATACTCACTGGAAACATTGTGGGACAATACATTGGATTCACCAATAGTTACTACACTTGATACGGTTGAAGTAACGTGGCGATTTATATGATTTATTAATTGTATATTACTCATTCGCACATTTTACGATTATGTCTAGACACTGTATAATTTTAAAATGATGACACCAATAAGTAAAGTATTAAAAACTCATCTTGGAAGCTGCTCCCATTACAAATTCAGTAAAAACAAAATAAAATGTCCAGATGACTCGAAATATATTCTTACCAGTTTTACTGTTCTCTGATATCATTTTCAATCTATTAGATTCTCAGAAGTATTTGGGAATGTTATCACTATTTCCGATTGTACTTGAGGCTACGAAAAAATCAAAGTGTGATGAAGCAATTAAAGTTTGTATCTCGATCAAGTGGTATTTTACATCGTCTGCAATAGTTAATTACCTTTTGATCAGATTTTCACTGACCGATTTGGTTCAGAATCATATAATATATTAACCGAGTCTATAACGCCACCACATAAAGGAGCGCAATACGACTATAATTTTTTCGAAGTAAATTTTTAAATCAGACTGAAAATGTCACAATTGACTTGATGCATTTTCTAGACTTCACGACTCAACACAAAGCTACGTCCGTGTGTTAGTGAAGAACAACATACACTATGCAAACAGCGTTGCTTCAACATGCAAGTTTTGGCTAAGAAGATTTGTTGGTCTGAATAAAAGCATGTGCATTGAAAATCACGGGGCATTAAGATTCTTTTATATTTATTTTTAGGTTGCCGGTTTTCTCAAATAGCAGTTTTAATCTACCATCATGCAATTCGACTGCACATATTAAGTGGAGCTTGCAAATATATGTAGAAATTCTTTTGAGAATAACAAGTGGAGTAACTTGCTCGTGTGGTAAATTGTGTAAAGAAACTATTGTACGACAAATGAGTACTGCAGGAAAATTTGATATGTTCCCAGCATCTGCAATAACTTTTTCCATCTCAAGTAACTCATACGAGAATATCATTGAGGTTGAGTCGTACTCTCTGGTGTCACTGTTTTGCGATTTTGGCAATAGTCTTGGAATTGCTTTAGGAATGTCAATTTTAAATATAATTTCGATTATTCAGAAGTCAATTAACATCTGTGTCCACAAAATGAAAAACTTACATGTAAAAAACTAACACGGCGTTCATTACTTCTGTCGCATGTTTGAACTTACTGCACAACAAGTGAATTCCATGTCTGAGCTGCAGTAAAAACACCACACCCAACGAAAATTGCTGACAAATCAATTCTTATAAGCAGAAAACATAATAATTAAATATGCTACTGGGTGCACTAAATGTGTATTATCTTATTAAATACGGTTTTCTGTTTTTCTTAGTTACCAATCGAGCACGATGTGTACAGCAGCACAGATATTGAGTCGTATATCTTGCTATATTAATTTAACAAATGTACAGGTTTTTAATCTTAATTCTAGTGAATTATTTCTGTCATTGGCCTTCTTATGATAAACTCATATCATACTACTGGTAACATTTTGCCGAATTTTTTTAAACTTCGTTGTATGAAATACTGTGATACAGAATCCAATCGGAAAAAAATGCGTCGTTAGTTGTCCGTGAAATGCTTGGATAAGAAATCATCCAATGTGAGTTGGACGAATAATGCAGGGTTACCTCGGCCCTCATAGTACCACCGCGGTACCGTGGCTACAATATGTAGACTGTAGAGCCAATTATTCAAATATTGAAGGGCAGTGTTGACACCGTGAGATTTACAAAGAAATTAATTTTTAAAATTAGATAATGGCACACATTTTTCTTGCATATCGTATTAATTATTTACAAGTACGTTACCAGGTTACAAGTATTAGTAATTTACACCCTGCATTCTTGTTGCTTTACTGCGAAGTCTTACTTATTTCTCTCATTTCTCAGAAATATTACTGATACTGCGAACAATTGCTTGGAAAAATAAAGTTGTTCATTACGAAACATTTTGTTATTCTTTTTCTAGGGGGCTTTAAAAAATTTTTTTAGTGTATTTTCTTTTGTGAACATACAGAAAAATATTGGACACAAATAACTTATAACTTGTTTATAAAATTAAAACTTTGACATCGTTGAATTTTCACAACCATCAGAGCCTACTCCGTTACTTTCCCTACCAAGTATGATAAACCCATACGGTTCAAAAATATAGTGCAGTATATTGCAAAACTATTAAATTTGCCGGGTGTTGCCCAAATTTAAAATTTTCTACAGCTTTGTATTTAGGTGCTTTTTGGTTTTATTTTATGATTGTGGAGTTTTGTCTTGCCCACGGCATTGAAAAGTGTACTGAAATTTGCCATAAATTGTTATTCCCGTAGATGAGGAATCCCTTGACAAATCGCCAAAGAAAAAGAATGAAACCTCAGATTTTTTAACATTATATTGAATTTTCCTAATTTCTAAGCTAGCGAATGAGCTTGGCGATTGCCTGGTTTGAAACTTTCCACAGCTCTGCATTTTACTCAGGTTTTCGTTTTAATTTTATTCTGGTTCTGAAGTTTAAGTTTTGCCCACAACATTGAAAAGTGTATTGAAATTCGTCAAAAGTTGAAATTCCCGTTGGTAGACGCTGACATTTTCCCCAAGCAATGGTCGGGGATATCTCTGATCTCCCAGCCGAAGCTCAATGGCCCCCGAATGGTCGAATCGCCTAAATTCCCCATACCTCCCCGAATTTTCCCAATTTCCCCAATTTCCCCATACTCCATAATTTAAAAAAATTATTGGATCATTCACTCGGTTTAACTCTAACAAAAAAATTTGCCACACTCAAAACTTTCCTATTTTTTCTGATCAATTTTAAAAGTTTACCTATGCTTGATAGGTCGGTGTATACAAATGTATACATTGTCAGCTGTGAACGGGTTAAACGCAGGCGCAAGTGATTAGATGCTAAATGTGAAAAGCAGATTTGGAGAAATTCCACTTATTATGCGAATCATCGATTAGAATTTAAAATTGCAGATCAAAAGGGTTACATGAAAATTCATTGCAAAGAATTGACCACATAGAATTTACCGCCAGCAATTCACAAGAAAACAATTTTGGTAAAACGTCTAAATATTTATCAATTCTTAACCTGTTAATGTGTACTTTGGTACACACCGACTTTCATGAATAGAAAAACTTTTTCAGTTCCATAAATTTTTTAGTTTATAGGAAATACCATTTTACATTTTTGATGTAAATTTCAGAATTTTAAAATAATTAGGTTTTAAGAAATTAATAGTTAAAAATTTTAGCCCCTTGGAATCAGACGTTAAGCTCGCAGTTGGGCTTGCTCGCAGACGCCTCAAACAAAGAATTGCCGGCTTGAGTAACGGTTTCGGTTAGCACATAACAGGTGAAAGCGAGCATGTAGAATTAATTATAAGACATTAAATTTCCTTTTCATGTCCAATTAAGTACTGTGATACATTTACAAGCTAAACAGAAATTTTTAACATTTGTTTTTTTTGGATTTTAAATGTGTACTTTGATACACACAGTTGGTGTTTACGTTGATTTCGATCTATTGTCGTTAACGGGTTAATAATATAAAAAGCCACAAATTGTGCGTCTCGCTATGTATTAATATAATCAGAAGTTATAAACAAACTTTACCTTAAACCGTATATGCAGCAGCCAACTAGCTTTGTAGTTATAACCAAGGCTCTTCTGTGGGAAATTTTTTTTAACATGCGTTGTTCAAAATATACTACATCAACAATGCACTCAACACTCCCGAGTTCAATTAGTGATATCACATATGATGACCACTTAATGGCTGAAATTGTTGTTTTTGGCGCACGTAACTTAGATGTAATTTCCTGTGTTGCTTAACTTACAGTTATACAGCAATACAATATTTTCAGAATTTGCCGGTAGGTTTCGCTGGTGGCAACCACTCTGTTGGAAAAAACATCGGTCTCTCGTCTCCTGCTTTTTGCTTAACTACCTAAGTATTGACACCTTTATGACAGCTAATATTTGCCCAAAACAATTTTATCACCTTTCCCTCTACTCTTTAAATTGAAATATATTCCAGCTTGCCTCTAAACCGACACACTGTGTATAATAATTTGATTTTCCTCTAAGCTACTATGCCATATGGTGACCTCTGACACGGTAATTATCAACGAAAACATTTTATTTTTATTGTTTCAAATATTATATTTTACTCATTACCAATCACTTATTCAATTCTTGGCCTAAATAGCTACAAATTAATCTAAAATGTTTATATACATTTTATTTTTGTTTTAAGTGTCTGAAGACATCATAATTACTTATACTTTCAGTTTTAAAAACGCTTAAAATTTGGAGGAAAAAATAAATTTTATATTTTTAACTGCTTTAAATATGTAATTCAAGCAGACACTAGTATTAAAGTGCCAGAGAAAGTGTTATAGTATCATTTAAATATAAATATTTTCCCAGGTGGCATGCTTTTATTTATTTATCTATAGTCTGAAACCTCGACAGGTGAACATTACCACGTAAGCTAACTATTTATTACCATCAAAACTTTTATGTATTGCTCAATGTTGCAGAGTTCAGCAGCTGAAGGGACAAAATGGGCACAACATCAGAAGCGGATTGGGGAAAATATGGATTAAAAACTACTGAAACTTATGAAGAAGAACAACTTTTGGATAAACAAGAAACGCGCAACAGTCGTGAGTCTCACCTAAACGAATTATTCGATGAAGATCAGGTAAGTTAAGATGTACAGAAGGATACAAATAGAAACGCAAGTAATGAATTTTTTATGTAGAGTTACTTATCAAAACCATGGTGGAAAACAAATTTTTTCATATCGGAACCAATTCTTTTTGGTGCTTGGGACGGCGTGTTTACGTCGTGTATGATTAATATATTTGGAGTTATTATCTTCCTTCGGTCTGGTTGGATAGTGGTTAGTAAATACGTAAACCTAAACGATTTTTTTGTAGGCAATCCTCAACTTCCTGTTATGTTCGAGAGTAGAAGATTGTGGTGACTAAAAATAATATTTAAGGTGGTGCTAAACTCACTTTTCAAAAACAAATCTTGTTTTAAGTTGAGTTGTACAAACCAAAACATTGTGCCAATTTAATATAGTTGTAGGCAATTAAAAATTTTTTGCAATCTGTGTCTCTATTGATCAGCGTTTTAGCTACTGTACATGTGAAAGAATATAATACCTGTTTGTTTTGTTTCAGGGTGAAGCTGGTATCATAAATTCTATTTTCATAATCTGTACGGCAATTCTCATCATTTTGGCATCAGTGTTTGCTGGAATTGGAATATGTGAACGATGTCCTGTTCAGAGTGGAGGAGTATATTTTCTGCTTTCTCATGTTCTGGGTGCGAGAATTGCAGGAGCAATTGGTATCGTTTATTGTTTTGGTCAAGCTGTAAGCGTGGCGCTTCATAGTATTGGTTTTGGTGAAGCAATTGGTCGATTGTTGCCAGTTCAAGATGTTTGGATTGAAAGAGGACTTGCATTAACTATTTTAATATTACTAGTTGGTGAGTTTAGAAACCAATGTCTGTGATTTATTATTTTATTTATTTATAATCTGTATCATTTTAGGAATCAATATTGCTGGAGTTATTTGGGTTGTAAAACTTCAATTTATTCTTCTACTCATTCTTCTCTTAGCAGCTTTAGATTTTTCAGTTGGATCATTTATTGTCACATCACCTGGTAAAATAAAACTATTTTTCGATTTCAAAGAAAAACTGTACAAGTTCTAATTTTTTTTGCTTTTAGAAAATGGTGTGGACGGTTATTATTCTAACAACTTTTGGAACAACTCAAGACCAGATTACACGGACAACAATAACTGGTTTACAATTTTTGGTGTATTTTTTCCCACTGTGACGGGAGTTTTTGCTGGAATAAACATGAGTGGCGATCTACGTAATCCATCACATGATATTCCTACCGGAACGCTTTCAGCAATTGGAGCAAGGTACATAGTTGTAAAATCATTCCAAATTCTGAAATCCTACGGTATCATATCTTATAAATTACTAATAAATTTTTATAATCTTCACACTAAGCAAAATTTTTTGTGTTAACTTTCAGTGCTTTTCTTTATCTCTCGTTTATCTTAATCTTGGGAGCAACCTGTCGACGACAGGCGTTGTTAACTGATTACTTAATTGCTGAAAAGGTTACTTTTTTACAATTTACTTTTGAAGTAATATTAATTATCAATACTAAATTATTACTAAAAGGTCTCAGCGCTCGGCGTCTTGTTTCTTGCTGGGTTGTACATTTCTTCAATTTCTGCATGTTTAGCTACTCTGTATGGAACCCCAAGAGTACTTCAAAGTATTGCTAAAGAAAGAGTTATTCCGTTTTTAAAAATATTAGAACGAGGCGTGCGTATGCTAATATGATAATCTTTTAAATTATCAAGTGATATTTTTACGATCTTGCAGTACTTACTCGTGGTTTCTTTCGCAGACTGGGCCAAATAAAGTTCCTGTAATTGGTTTGGTTGTTATTACATCACTGACAATCATTTTTGTCCTCGTTGGTGAAATTAACACCTTAGCACCTTTAGTAACTATGCCATTTTTATTGACTTACGCGTTTATCAATTACGCTTACTTCTCTCTGGCAATGACGTTTGATGCCGAAACTACAGCAAGGTAAAAACAGTTGTCAATTAAACAACTTTAGGAGTTACTTACATATTTGCTACGATTTTTAAGAATTAAAGTTGAAAATTTGTCATTTGATAAAACGGCAAAATTAAATTATGGAGCAACGGATTATGCTGACTTGGACAAACTTTTCCCTGAAAGAAACAATTTAAAACAAAAAACGTATGTAAGTAATCGACACCGGTATTACAAAATGTTAACTGTAATGTAAAAATTTTAATAAAATTAATTTTGACAGACCCAATCCAACAGTTCTCCAACATCTAGTATTATTTCATCACCCGAAGATCACAGCAGCATTTTAAGTGGTGGTGAACTTCCTGTAAATAACGCCGAACGACGAATAAGTCACGAATCCCTATCAGACTTTTCGAAAATGCTTGAAAAAGGTACAATTAATATATTTTTCAAACAACTAAACTTTACTTCAATTTCAAATAATTCTTTACAGATTCAACTAGAAATCCAGAAATCGGACGTAAATCTCGTAATTGGTACTCGTTGTTCTGTAATCGTTGGATATCACTAATCGGAGTAATACGAAGCAATAACCATAAATTCGTTTGCATTGCAACAAAATTCTAAATTTTCAGGCAGGAGTCAACATCCTCATAATGTTCTTAGTACATTGGATTTACGCTCTTATTCACCTTATCGTAGTACTTCTTATTTATATTTACATCGGACAAGCTAATCCAGGAGTTTCTCTCGGCATTGCTAAATTTAAACTATTTTCTTCAATTAAAAATTTATTCTTACGAATGATTGGGTGAGTATATCAATTCAAGTTCTGAGCACACTTTATTTAATTCTTACTTTAATCCTTGTAGGAAAAGACCAACAGAAAGCGATCAAATTATCGTGAACCACTTACACCCAGGAGTCGAAATTTTAGCTGCACAGTTAACCGGTGACAACGAAGACTATGCCACTAGAGAGCGATATCATCGATCTGAATTTATGGAAAACAAACATGACCTCTTAAATGATAAATAAAATTTATTTTTACGTCAGTTATAACGATAAAACAATTAAAATTATGTTTGATTGTGAATAGTCAATGCAAGTTTTGCAAAAACCAAAATTTCCGCTCAAGTAATCTCCACAAGATTTAATCAGCTATTTTTATATAGTAGATAAATTAGACATATATCTCCAGAAAATCAGTAAGATTAGTCACAAACTGGTAATCTCCCCAAGGTCAATAAATATTTTAGGCTCAATTTCGAACTCAAATTTCAATCAAAATAAGAACATATTGTTTTTGTTATGTATTTCAATGTACATGTGTTGTGATAAACCGTGTTCAAGTTGCAAAGAAAAAATTTTCTCCACGACAAACAAAAACATCACAAACACTACAAAAACAATTTGAAAATTTATTTCTATTTTTTATTTTAAATTTCCATTTACCGAATTTTTTTTTATCTTTTTCAACTACACGGCCATTTTTTTTAAATTCATGCACGAAAGTAAATAAAACTCAAACGCAAAATTTTATTTTTGAAAAAATTTGTGCAGCGAAGAAATATTCCAACATAACTACTTTATGTACAAATTTAAGATTTTTCTCTTTTTTCTTTTTTTCGGTATGTATCTATGTACAACTAATTCTTTTTGTCATTCATTCCGGAGACATCTACAGTGCAGGTGTTAACGGGACTTCACTGCAAAAAAAAAAAAAAACCAAACAAAAATTTATTTTCTGGTTTTAAATACCGTAATAAAAACAACTCAAGTTTAGTAATAACCATAACAAAATTCTGCGTAACTCAAGATTTTACTTCGAAGCAAACCAAATCAAGCCCAAATCTTACCCAACCGAACTTTTGGACATAGGTCGAAAAACTTCTTTCTGATCACTAACTACAACGTAATCATAATCCTCCGCATCGTCGTAATCATATTCGTCGTAATCTTGTTTAAAGTCAGGATCATCAACCTCCTTCATTGCTTGAACTCCGGCAAACGAGAGTTTCGAGCTATCATGTGCAGCAGCTGTGAAGGAACAAACGTCGACATTTGCAACCATGAAAAACAGGTAAACAAAATTACCAAAAACTACGATTATCAACTTTCCCCATGATTGCCACCCGAAAACAAAACAAAAATCCACAAACAAACATCACGAACACGTAGTAGTAATAAACACAAGTCAAAGCACCAGTTGACTTAGGCTCGGCAACGTTTCCGCGGAACTCCTGATCGTGCGGCGCAGGTGCGACTGGACTTCCACCCATTGTAAAAGTCGGATTAACGATTCCTTCTTTTTTCGAATGTTCTAAATTCTCATCTTTAACGGGATGAATCCAAACCGGGGTTACGTTAGCGTCGAAGTGCGCTGCTCCGTGAGTATTAAGACCATGGATAAACTGGTTTAATTTTTGCGATTCTTGAGTAGCGTCTTCTGCAGCGCTTATCCCGGATAATCCGGTCCATATTGGACTAGATGAATCCATTTCTCCGACGATTTCGAATTCTTTAGGCAATGTTTTGGGTAAACTATATAAATGTTCTTGTCGAGCGAGCTCGAAGAGCGGAGTTTCCGCGCCTTCGGATTTCGATTCTTCGCGGAATGTGAACGGCGGTGGCGGAGGCGGCTCTACGATTTTCACCGGCTCTTCCTCAACCTTCGCCGGCTGTTCTTCAACTTTCGCCGGCTGTTCTTCGACTTTCGCCGGTTCGGTTTCAGTCTTCTTCGTACTCGGCTCAACCGGCTTTTTCTCCTCTTTTCCCACATCTCCAAGAACATCCTCATCATCATCGTCAAAAACAATAGATTTTTTTCCAGAAGTTATCTTACTCTTCGCTGACGTAACCAATTTCTTCTTCGCTATATTTCTACCTAATTTATACATTGTGTCGGACTCGAACGGCGACGGAGCTATATCGGGTTCCATTAGCGACGCTCCGGACGCCGCTATCCCGCTAACAACCGCGGTGACGTCTTCTTTATTAGGTTTTTCAGTTTTTAAATCGGCGACTTTCGACCTCGGTCGTTTAGGACTATCGACTTCGTCGATGTTCGACAAAGTATTTTTAGGATACAACGACTGTCGATGTTTCTTTATTCTCGGTCTTTCATTTTCGTCATCCGAATCGAAGAAACTCCAATTTCTTGCTGCTTTTTTCTCCCGATGCAGAAGCACTTTACGCATTTTCCCCTTTTTTTCTTTTTCCTTCTCCGCATCTCCCTCAGTCACCGACGAATCCTCTCCTCGCGGTCGCCTCGTCCGAACCTTAATCCTCTTGTACACAACCGGAGGCGCGTCTGACACGGTCTTAAGCACTTTTCCAGGAGACTTCTCCGGTTTTGAAGTCTCATCCGCATTAGACGAATCATCCGGCGCTGCCTCATTTGCCGAAATCGTAAATTTCTCCAAAGGTTTAATCGCGTCCGCCATTTTCTCCGCATCAATAACATCTTCCAATATCTTAAAAGCATCTTTTGGAGTTGATCCAGCATCTCCACTATCCTCCGGCTTAGTGTCGACTTTTTCTTCCTTCTTTCCAGACTTTTCATCCCCTTTTCCAGACTTTACACCCTTTTTTTCACCACTCTTTTCAACTTTCTCAACACCCAATTCCCCCTTTTCTTCAATTTTCTCTGGTTTTTCTATCTTCGTCTCAGCTAACCAAATATTCTGCTCATCAACACTCGGAGCAGGCAACTCAGGAAAAACCCCATCGGTCTTCTTATCATTTTTTCCCTCCTCCTCATTCACGATCGTCACAAACCCTTTCACACCGTCTTTCAAACTCTCCACCGGTAACGTCACCGTATCACCCATCTTTACATCCTCATCTTTACCCTTCTTATCCTCAATCTTCTCTTTTTTCTTATCATCCTTCTCTTTACCTCCGGATGACGTCA
The DNA here is from genome assembly GCA_034696085.1 of Stigmatogaster subterranea. NCBI lineage: Eukaryota > Metazoa > Arthropoda > Chilopoda > Geophilomorpha > Himantariidae > Stigmatogaster > Stigmatogaster subterranea. The sequence continues at coordinate 25,016 of JAQIWS010000087.1, forward strand.
CGCTTTTCTTCACCTCCTCTTTCTCTTTACCCTCATCAGCCTTCGCTGTAAACTTTTTCTCCTTGACTCCCGTTGCCAACAACACCGCAGACTCCGTCATATCCTTCGGTCCAATACTCAACTCCACTACCGGTTTGGCTATTTTCCCAGCAACTTTAACCACCGGTTTAGTCGGTTTCTTAACAACGACCTTCGGCTTTACATCTTTCCCCTTTTCTTCTTCCACTTCTTCCTCTTCCTCATCTTCATCTTCTTCGTCGTCTTCATCTTCATCATCTTCGACCTCCACAATTTTCACGACTCTCGTCATCGCCGGTTTAGCAACACCGACGGCTTTCGCCCAATCAGACGGCTTTTTTAATTCGGATGGATTTTTGCGACGTCTGTCTACAAATTTCACCATGAAAGAGAAAGTTTTGTTTTTGCATTCCGTTCAAAAAACTCAAAATTTTCCTTTTTTTAATTTTGAAAATTGAGAAATTTCACATTTTTCATGACCAAAAAAAAGCTATTAAATTTACAAACAACGAAAAACAAAAAATTAAATTGGTGCACAGTGTGTTGTTTTAGGTAAACTTAATGTTCGACGATTTGTTCGGACGAGTCGACAAAGTTGGAGCGTTTATCCTCGAGTCGGAAACCGTAAAAATTGACGTCGCTCACTTGTTGAGCAATTGCGTCCAAAGTTGCCTGATTTGGTTTGCTTAGAGACGCGTCAGAATTGTGGAGAACTACGTAACACAAACGCATGCGCGTCACTCAACTATTGTCACAAATTCAAAAATTTCAAAAATCCGAAAATTCAAAATTTGAAAATTTTTTTGAACATAAAAATTCAAAATTTGAAAAATTCAACAAAATTTTTTAAAACTCAAAAATTGCTCTTTTTAAACACAATCAATTTATCTGAATAAATGTCTTGAGTCACCCACAAAATTACAATTAATATCTCAAATTTCTCTTCACATTAAAAACAAAAAATTTTAACTTTTAAATTTTACAAAATATTTTTTAAAAAAAAATATGCAAATTTATTTAAATAAAACAAAAAACCGCCTTGATGTACAGCAAAATTTTCGTACAAAATTTTTAACATTAAAGGACACTTATTCAGATTTTGTAGTGTTACCTTAAGCCCAATTTTTAAGGTTTGTCAACTAGAGCGAATTTTTAGCAAAAACCAAAATGGCGTCGATATTGTAATTGTGCTAATCGGAAATTATAAATGTTGAAAACTGTGCATCAAGCTGATTTTTTCTTTTCTTTTCATTTTTTTTTGTTTTTTTATCCAAGCAAAATATTTTTACACCCTAAATTTGGAACAGGAGCAAAAATCCAAAAAATCTAAAATTTTCAATTATTGAAAAATTGAACAAACAATTTAAATTTTTTTGCATTCCGAATTTTGAGTGAAAATTTTTTTTGCAAGTTACAGATTTTTATTTTATTTTATTTTTGTGGCGGGGATTTTTTTTTCGTACCTGCTTCTTGAATCTTTTGGTAAGCGACGATGGCGTAATATTTTCCAATTTTGAGGAGATCCTCCGAAATCATAACCGCTTGCTTCGGGTAACAGACTGAAGCCATGGCTGTTAATCCAAGACTAGTATAGAAGACTCTCTTTATCACGCCACCTGAAAAATTTCGAAGTTGAAATAAATTAAAGTGAAAATTTAAAACGGAAATACTGTAATAAAAATTGTTTAAATTATGGATTCGTAAAGAAATTGTAATTTTATGGTGTAGAATTAAAATTGTATCAAAAATTTGTCGAAAATATTCATAGAAGTTGAAGAAATGACGAAAAAATTGAATGTAACAAAAAGTGTCGAAAATAACAAAATTTGTCAGAAGCAACAACAAAATTTAAAGACGTGGTAAAAATTTGTCGAAATAGCGAAAAATGTCGAAAGTAACAAAAATATCACAATATAACAGCAAAATAACAATATTTGTCCAATTTGTTGCAAAACAACAAAATTCTTCAAAAATCGAAACAAAAGCTACTAAAATAATAAAACCAAACTAATTCTAATTTTAAACTCCACCTCTGCGAGCCATCAGCAATCCTATTAAACCCCCAGTGGAAATAGCCGCAGCTCTCGGCAAATAATTATCTTCAAGCGTTATGTACGCATAAGCATCTGAAAATCGAACCAAAAAATTAATTTTCTACTTAAATTTACAAGTTTCTTTCATTAATCTCACTTTTCACACGCTTTACTCCATTATCAATATTCTCGAGTAACTTGTCCTTATTTTCCTCCACTTTCAAATTTTCCACGCTACTCATCACCGTCTGTCTCACAATAGTCACTCCTTGTTGCAATTGCGATGGATCTTGCTCTATCGAATCATGATGACAAGTGCTATTCCCAGAAGCTGGTAACTGCGGACCATCATAAATTGGAAGCTAAAATTACAAACTTCCTCAAATTTTATCCTACATTTCAAAATTTAACATCAACTCACATCCTGAGGGCTCACGTAAACTGAGGCCGTCGCCGGAACGGTATCGATATTTGTCGCGTGGTGTGCGTGTGGTTGTCCTAAACCATGTCCGTGTCCGTGTCCGTGTACTTGTACTTGTTTCGGAGGGTCGACATTTTCGTTAATGAATTTTAAGTGATGTTCGCCGCTTCCACGACCAGGTCCTTCTTCGGCGTAAAGCAAGGGGATTACTGCTGGGATTGCTACGACGGTTCCTCCGGGTATGAGGACGCGTTTTATAAACTGTAAATACAAATAATAAAATTAATTAAGATAAATAAAAAATCTTAAATGAGTTTTTATGAATTTTTTGACCGAAAAAATTCAAGATTTTACGATTTAAATCTATTTAGGCCCCTTTATTCCAATTTTCTGGTGTATAAATGCAACAACCAATGTTTAAACGTACAAAAAAAATATTCAAAGCCCAAAATTATAATTTTAAAAAACCGCAAACTAAATTTACACTTTCCTCAACTCGTAACCCAAACTCAAAAATTCAAAATTTTCAAATAAAATCTCACTCTCAATCCCCCACTTTCCCCATAAAATAACATCCCATCACTAAACTCAATTTTTAATTTACTTAACTTCACTAAAACCAAACTTTTAACGCTTTTTAACCCGATTTTCATCTCAGACTCGTTCGTCTCCTTACCTTCTGCACGGCCATATTTAGAACAGAAAGAACGTGGAGCGAGCTCCACAAACGCTACAGCGGAAAATAAAAACTGCCGAACATCACTTTATATTTTACAAAAAAACCACTACGCCAATAAAATCCTTATTTTCTTTTCCACAAATTCACGTAAGTTAAAAATTTCCACCGCAAGATAATTATTTGTAATTTCGTTTTGGAATAGTTCGGAATGATGTCATCTCTCGTGCCACGAGAGGGCAGCGGTTGTCTTGGAAACAAAAATGGTGGCCGTTGGAAACGGAGCTTTCTCGGTCGGAGCGTTGGTAGTCCATATTGCGCGTTTAAGAAGACTAGAAATCGTCGGTGAAAATGATTAGAAATGTATCTGAGACTTGGAAAATTGTTTTAGTTGTGTCAAGTGTATTTTTAGTGATAATTCCGTGTTGTTTGTGGGGTGTGGTTGTGAGTTTGTGTTCAACATTCGTCATTTGTGCTTTGATTTCGGTTTATATTTCAATGGGCGTGCTTCAGAGAAGTAACACAGTGTCGTCGGATGTTTTATTAGATGTAATGAAGAAGATTCGCTTAGATGGCGACACGAGGAACGACTTAAAAGACGTTAAATTGGATAAATCGATCGGCAACCAAATTTACGGAACGCATTGTGCGACTGACATGAACATCGACAGTTGTCTACATTTCATCATGCGAGATTTTGTGAATTCGTGGTACCAAAGTATCAGTCAAAATAATCAATTTTCAAACGAAACTTATTATTTAATGGAGGATCTTTCAGCGGCGCTGTCGTCGAGATTACGTAAACTAAATAAATACAACACGGTGAAGAAATTCGTGCGACTTTATCACTCTTATTTTAAAAATTATTTATTAGCAGTTCAACGTGTTCGTGAAAAAAGAGGAGTAGATAACATTTTTCAATGCCTTGATCGAGGAACTGATATCGAAGATAATTTTACTAACTGGCACTACGCGCTCGCGGATTCAAATTCCGAAGTTGTGTTCATGCAAAGCGTTGTGAATATTTTACTTGAAGTTTTAACACCAGTTGAGATATTAACTTGTAGTTTAAGTCGAAAAATCCTCGCCGAGATTCTCGTGAGGAACGTGATGATTCCATTAATGGATTTTTTGTCGAATCCGGATTGGTTAAATAAGAAATTAATCGTTTTGTTATCCGATAACGCGGATTTAAACGTTAATCCGAGTTTAAATTGTACAAAAAATTGTGTTGATGATGAGAAAATTGTGGAAAATGAAGTTGTCGAAGAACGCGTTGTCGAAACTGAAAATTTAGCCGAGGATGAAACTTCGTCTTGCGAGTCGAGTTGTATCGAATTTGTGAATAACGTCGAAACTCACGCCGAAAACGGTTGGAAATTAGCGAAAAGAAACAGCGTCGTTGAGGGATGTTCTTCGACAAAACCGAATTCGAAATTCCCGACATCGAAATCACTCGAACATTTGAGCACTTTGTTTTTGAATAAACTCAGCGACATGGAAAAACCGATCGAATTTATAACCGATAATCTTGCTCAATATTTTGGAATATCAAACGACCACGACAAACATCAGCCGAAAAATAACAAAACTGAAATTATTAAGGATCGACGCGATTCCGCCGTGTCGACGAACAGTGATAATACACAAATCAGCGAGGATGTTGTGTCACGACCAAAAAGTATTCCGTTAGCTTTGGAAAACGTAACGTTAGCGCTAACGGGACCTTTAATGTCTGGAATTGATGATTTCGGTGAAAATTCGTCGAAAAATTGCATTCAACAAGTCGAAGATGGAAAAAAACCGACGAATTTGTTGACGAACGGAATGGACGAGATTAATTCGAGAGATAATTCGAGGTTGAAGTTAAATTTAAGGTCACCGTCCGCGTATTTTTCGTCACCAAAAGTAAAAAAACACGAAATTTGAGAATTTTGTTTATTTTGTGTTATTTATTTAAAAATTTATCAATTTTATTTTTTTTTCTAGACTCCGCAAACACAGATGTTAGACAGTTCTGATGGATTACTCGAAGCTGTCGAAATGTCACCGGATAACCGATGTTTTATGAATTTGTACATTCCTATTACGGAGATAATGGAGGAAGCAAATGGCGGCAGCCAATACGCGATATATTGCATTGAAGTAACTTAAAAAATTAAATTTTTTCAATATTCTAATCTTTATTAATATATTTTATTTATTAAAGTACGAAGCGTGGTATCTCGATCATACTCCGAGTCACTCTTCAGAGTCAGGGACCTTCGTCGACGTCACGGAACCAAGGATGGTGTTACAAGGCAGTCAAGTGAAGAGAAGATTTCGAGAGTTTTCGACATTACATTCCCGATTGGAAGAAAATCCTCGGTTAAGGCCGCATATTCATGACGTTCATAAACCTAATAAATGGTTGAGTTTGCCGTTTAGTAAAACGGATCGCGAGACGATCGAAGATCGGAGGATATTTTTAGAAAAATATTTAAGGGTTAGATAAAATATTTAAGTTAGGTTTAATTAAAATTTAATATTTTTGTTGATTATTTTTTGTAGAAATTGATAGTTAAAGAAGAATTAGCAGCTAGTACTGAGTTGCGGGAATTTCTCGCTTATGGAAGTGACGCTAGTATCGCTTATGTGAAGAAAATACCTGATAGTATGGTACCACGAATTGACAAGGTTATTAGATTAATAATTTAGGCTATTATTACGTAATTTAATTAATTATTGGCATTTTATTTAGTTTTTGGCACGGAAAGTTTCTGGAATGTTGGAAAAAATCCGTACGGCGTTACCGACGTTACCTATTGAATCGACGTCGCTGGATCAGTCGACTAATCAGCGTACGAGTGAAAAAAGAGGTTTTTTGAGGTTTCAGTTTGGAAATCAAGATGAAACTTATCCTATCGTTCTTCAATTTGGATATGCTGAAAAAGAAGTAAAAAATTTTGATATTTTAAATTTTGTTTTTAATTTCGAAATAATTTATCGAAAATAAATAGATAAAAGGAATCGATGATTATTTGAGACGGTTCATTAACGACGGTCACGGAGAACAAAGTGAAGTTTTCCAAACATACGACGAAGTACCAACTCCATTATCACCCACCACGCCATCGTTACCCGGTTTTCCCGGTTTTGAAATCGCGAGTAACGGCGAGACAGAAAATTGTGTTCAATCTTCTGATATTATTGATTTATTAGTCAGACGTAAATATTAATAGATGATTTTAAATTTGTATATTTATTTCGAAATTAATATTTATTATCTATTTCTAATGGTCCAAAGATCAGCAGTCTGCGATTGATTCTGAGATTCCAATCACGAGTTCACTGATTAATTTATCAATGGATTTTCTATTCGAAACTGATACGGTGTTAAAAAAAGAAAATGTGATTACGACGTTTAAATTACTAAGTGGGAAATTAACGGAGAGGTATAAAGTTCACTTTAATAGAGAGATTGCGATTTTGGTTATGTATAACCGTATACGTATAAAATCAACGTATAACTTATAAACCCCTGCATACATTAAAAAATCCGTATATACAGGTAGCTTGGATTTACACGTGTGTGCACGTCGGTCCAACTTACAAAATGAGTACGCGCAGTTCAATCGACCTTGAGCGTTGCTGTTTCACTTTCCACTATTTTTACCACCCACTATATCACAAAATTCCGTAAATTTTTAGTAAATTTAGTGAAATTACACTAAAATTTCGCTGGTTTTAGATAATTTCATTAAACTAAATTGGATTCTATCAAAATTATAACTCGATGGCAAGTTGAAATTATCTGCGGTATAAATATATGTTTACGATTTACACATGCAAATCGCAATGTCTGTAACTTATACAATTTTACGTATAACTTATGACATACAACAGTTATAAGATATATGTAAAAAAATTTCGCAATCTCTAATACCGTATTTTATTAATATAATGTAGTTGGTTACACGATAAAATTGATGAATATACAACTCACGAAATGTGTATTCGGTACGTTGGTCGAATTCGAGACGCTATTTGGCCTGGAGGGTTATTACCGATGGATCCTGAAGAAGAACGAACGGAGAGTGAAAAATTGAGTACCAAACAAGAAGCATTCCACTGCCTCAAAAAATTTTTGCCAAGTAAAACGTAATTTTTGTTTAATTTTTTAAATTTTAAAATGAAAATTTTGATTTTCAGGCGTTCTTCCACTGATAGTCGGGAGTAATCAGTACGATCAATGCGTGCAGTTATTTTTGGATTCTTTACAACATTCTAAACTTCTCAGGTAATTTGATTTTTAACATGAAATAAATTTTTTTTAATGCCTCTTTCGTATTTTTCAGGCATTTCTTTTACAACGTTCTCGATCTCATCGTGGATGCTTTAGCTCCAGAAATGAAATCAGATGGTTTTCATTGGAGGTTCACCGACGTAAATTGAAAAATTGAAAATTAAAAATCTTCGGAGAACGCACTTTTACTTTTTCGGACAGATAAATTCAGGGCTGATTGCTGTAATAAGTTTATTTTGTTGTTTTTCTCTCTCTCTCGAATATTTATTGATTCTAGACATCGTGTAGATTGTGATTAGAAAATTAGTTGTTTATATAACTTGCACGAGATTAACTTTATTTCGATGCTGTGTTTGTGTTATTATTAGAAACTGGACAAATATTCGTGTTTTTAGATATGTATAATTTGCTATTAGTGCCAAATATTGATTATTTTTTGAATTTTTGAATTTTTGAATTTTTTTCTGATAATTTTATTTTCGGGATCAAGATTATTTTTCAGTTCCTGTGAACAAAAATTTCTGTCATTCCAAAAATTTTTACGTTAAATGTGACGGGAACGCAGTGTATACTCTAAAATACCAATTACTTGCCATATTTTTTCGTAATGTGTATTATAAATGTAAAATAATGTACAAGAAACAAAATTCGATTAATATTTGTGATGTTTAGTTAAGTTAATGAAGTAATAAGTCTCGTTACACGTATTGTATTGGATTAGTAGGTGATTATCCGGTTACTGGATGAATATACACGTGATGTTTACTTGATAGTCATAATAAATATTTTGTGTGTTGCGAAATAATTGTATTTTCAGCAAAATATTTTCTCAGTTAAGCGAGGAAATTTAAGAAATAATGTTTAAAGTCAAAATATGTTTTGTACGCTGGGCATTGTATGAGGAGAATTAACGATTTAAGTGCGCTTTGAGATGAATTTAGTGATTGCACTCAAGTGGCTGTATTTGTAGAGAATTTTGCTGGAAAAAAGTATTAAATTATTCTACATTAAACATTGTAGTTAATTTGTTTTGTGAATTTTTTAATTAGTGAGTTATTTTTATTATTTTAAAACAATTGTAAAGAAAAAAAAACAATTAATTTAATGAATTTCGGCTATGATTTCGGCCAAAATTGATTTTGTTTTAAGGCGCCATCTTTACAAGGATTTGAAAACTCCATTTTTTTTAAGTAACGACGCTCCGGAAGGCGGAAAAATCAATTTCAAAACATCCGCCATTACCACGTGTTTCTAGTTTACGCAGCAATGTCACACCGAAAATCAGGATCGCATCGCCGTGTGCGAGAAGTATCAGAATTTAAGCAATGTACGATTTGTGAGAGTGTTATTAATTCTCAATTTGCGGTTACACATTCCGAAGTGTGTAATGAATCCGCTGGAAAATGGTTAAACAGTGAATGTGTTAATTCTCCTGTGAAATGCTTGAAATATTTAACTGAACACAACGACAAATATGCACACAGTTTTATTAAATGTGGTCGGTATTATGGTTCAGTTGTTGCTAGAAATGACCGAAGTAAGTCTTGCGAGTAGAAATTAAAATATTCACGAATTAATTTATTTTTGTTACCTGTTTTAGTGGCTGAAAATTTGAAGTATATACCTGAAGTTTATAGACAACGATGCGTTGTGGTTCACACTCAAGTTGCAAAACAGTGTAAATTAATGCGAGGAGATCTTGTTATTTTATGCAATGATCGTGGTGATCAAATTGTACTTTTATTATGGCCATCGGATGTTGTGAAAATTGAAAATGTCGCGTTGAGTGATGAAATGATATCTACTTTTCGAGTAAAACCAGGTGATTGGGTTGAAATTAAGAAATTCAATTGTGCTAAAGTTTCTGCGAACGAAATCGTGTTAAAACCAACGTGAGTTAATAATAAATTTGATTTTTTTCGGGTCATTTATGTTGATTACGTGGTTTTTAATATTTTCAGGTCAAAAATTCAAGAAAAATCGACAGAAATCTTTACGCGTCAAATTTACCACAGTCACAGTAAGCTGAAAAAAATTGGTACAACCGGTAAAATTATTTAAAAAAATTGATTTTTTTTATTAGATGGTCATTTTTTCGCCGAAGGAAATAAATTATTACTTCACAATCTGGATGGAATCCACGAATTTGAAGTCTTAAAAATAACAGGACTGGACGATGAAGTGAATTCGATATCTGCGTTAGAACATTCATTTTCAGATGTTTCGATCGTTGCTGACGACGATTCTGTGTTGTTAAATAGCGACCTATCTTTAAATTTTACACCATTAAAATTAACGACAAGTTGTCAAGATAGCATCATTGAGAGTAATAACGAATCTCAAGAAGAATTTTTATCACCCATTTGCAATTCAGTGCCTGCGCAATTTTGTACACCAACTGTGAAATTTGACGAAACGAACTCGTGTGGTACAATCCAGAGAAAAAGTGAATTTTATTACATAAATCAAAATACGAAAATTTTATTTGAAACTGAAAACGATGCTGGAAACCTTGAAAATGAAAATCAGACAGTTGAAATAAAACTTGGCGGCTTAACGCAAGAATTAGAATTACTCAAAAAATTATGTGGATACAAGTTGCTAGCAATGCGTGAAGGATTTGGTACGTTATTTTATGTTATTAATAAATTGTAGAATTTATTAACAAAATGTATTTTCAGAACTTCTAAACTGGACAGGAATTCTTATCCACGGGGTTTCAGGAGTTGGAAAAACATTGTTGGTTCAGAAACTCGCCGCCGAAATTAATTGGAATTTAATTTGTGTGAAATCGTGGGAAATTTATAACAAGTATTACTAAATTTTATTTTATTTCGGTACGATTAACTTGAAAAAAATCAATTATAAATTTTTAGGTGTTATGGTGAATCCGAACGACGTCTTAGAACAATTTTTTCTGACGCTAAAGAAAGGTGAAAAATTGTAAGTTTGGTTTTGGATGTTTTATTTGTAAATAAAATTTTTATTTTTATCTTTAGAGCTCCGAGTATAATTTTCTTTGATAAAATCGACGTACTATGTTCAAAACGGAATGAAACTTTAACTGATCTTGAAACAAGAGTCACTAGTGCTTTGAAAAGCGAAATAGAAAATGTGAACTTTGATAGAATAAGAATAATTCACGGATATCGTGAATTTATTCTAATTTTCTTTTTTATTTGCAGTTACAGAACAAAACAGTCGTTGTTATAGGGTCAGTGTATGATGTTGAACGTATTGATCCAAATTTAAGACGTCCCGGAATATTTGATAAAGAAATTAAACTGAGCGTGCCAACTAAAAATGGCAGATTTGAAGTACGTTTTAGAGTAAAAGTTATTGACTGTTGTGTAATTTATTGAAAATTTTCTTACAGATTATAAAAATTTTACTTAATGACGTGAGTCATGAGTTATCCGATAGTGAGATTTTACAATTAGCGGATGATAGTCCAGGATTTGTTGGATCGGATTTAGCTAATCTTTGCACAAAAGGTAAAATTAACTAAATTATAAAATCTGTAAATTTTAATTTTAAATACAGTATTTACATTTTTTATTTTATAGCTAAATTATGCACGTTAAAACAACAACCTAAGCCGCAATCACAAGATGAGAACAATTCGAATTTTAAGTCTTACTCAAAATTAACGATAAATGATTTTAATTTCGCTCTAAAATTAGTGCGACCAAACACAATTCGCGATTTCTCTCTTCGGATACCTAAAGTAAAATTCTACGCAAAACAATAGTTTCTTTACGACTTTTATAACATTTATTATTAACCAGGTAACGTGGGAAGACATCGCCGTCGATCCAGACGTCAAAGAGAAGCTGGTACAGTCAATAATTTGGCCTTTAAAAAATCCACAAATCCTCAAAGAAAACCAAATCACTGCTTCGCACGGTGTTCTACTTTTCGGACCTCCTGGATGCTCAAAAACATTAATCGCTACTGCGTTAGCCAACGAAAGTGGATTTAATTTTTTAGCAATTAAGGTTGATGTTTATGGATACAAATTTTTATCCGCGACAATACTGAGAAAATTTAATAATTTAGGGTCCTGAGTTGTACGATAAATATGTAGGTGAGACTGAGAAAGCAGTAAAAGCTGTTTTTGAACGAGCAAAAATGAGCGCACCAACGATTCTTTTTATTGATGAATTTGACGGATTAGTTTCTGGACGAGGAAGGTTGAACATGAAATTTATTGTAAATTTATTTAAAACTACGCTAACTTACGTATTATTTTTCAGTGGATCAGAAATGGAAATTAATCAAGTTGAAAACAGAGTTCGAAGTATTTTACTCACTGAAATTAATGGAATTGACATTCTTGATGGTGTTGCGATTATTGCGGCTACGAATCGACCCGAAACCATCGACGAAGTATTATTCAAAATATTATTTTATTTTCTCAGATACAAATTTCGTGTTTTAAAATTAACTAGGCATTGCTTCGAGCTGGTCGCCTAGGAACGAAGATTTACATTCCACTACCGAATGAAAATATTCGACGACAGATATTTCAAATACAATTTAGAAAAAGACCGATAAGCGAAGATGTTGATTTAGACGAATTAATTTCCAGAACTGAAAAGTTTTCAGGAGCACAAGTAAATGGAAAATTATGATTTTAGTTAATGTATTGTGTGACATATCTCTGAATTAACAATTTTAGGTGGTGCAGATATGTCATCAAGCAGCTCGGTTGGCTATGATTGCACATTTACCGAGTTTAGGAACAATAGATATGAATCATTTTAGACAAGCGTTAGGTGTAACCCAGCCGAATGTGTCAGAAGCATTAATTCGAACTAATGAAGAATTTTATTTAAGATCCGTGAGATGACGTGTAAATTAAAGAATTGTTTAAATTGGACCTGCCACGTTCAAAAATATAAAATTTCTTACACTTTATTTGCAAATTTCATTGCAAAACATTTTTCAGCGCCATTGAGTTTTATCAACAGGTTAAGTAGGATATGGTTCGAAAACAATAAATATCCATAATCGCATACCGGTACATAAAAACAAATTTAAATGCCTTTAAACGACTTTTCAAAATGCATGTCAGTAGAAACATCTTCAATTTTGAAGATGGACATCACAAACACCGGTAAGCATTTGTTTGTGTGGAACTTGAATTATTTCTCTTTCCCCCAACCTTACAGTGAGCAGGTTTCTGGACTCACCAATCGCGGCATTTTTCAGGCAATAACCCCCGCGGTTGGCGAGGGATTAATGTACAATTCACTTCTCCATAGAAATGACAATTTATTACAGGTCGAACCTCGATTTAACGAACTCCAAGGGACCGTGAAATTTGTTCGTTATAACGAGAATTTGTTCGTTATAACGAGAATTTGTTCGTTATAACGAGAATTCGTTATAATGAAATCATTTTACATGGAAAAAATAGGGCATTCAACCAAATTAACAAAAATTTCAGTTCGCTATATCGCGAAATTCATTATAACGGTGTTCGTTAAAGCGAGGTTCGACCTGTACAACAATAATTGCTACAAAACTGCAGAATTGAAATATTTTGTGTGCATTGACAATTTTGCTGACTTGTTTACCATGGCACAGACGCATGAAAGAATGCGCGGAAGTTGTTTTGCTGTGAAAATAATTTTACGAGTGCGCTTTCAATTAAAATGTCGTGACGAAAATGGCAAACAGCGTGACAATAATAGTACGAGTAATTATAGATAACTGTATTCGTGCCAATTGAGCCTTAATAAGTCCATTACCATCTATTAAAAATCGCACGCAAGGTGGTTGGGCTAATTATTGTACATTACTGGTGAATTAATACTTAAATAAGGTCATTACTTCATCTTCAAAAGATTAATTAGTCATAAAAACAAAAAACTAAATAACCACTCTTCATCATTTTAATAACACTAGAATAGCCATGCATGTTTTGTTTCGATAATTAAGTTCACATAAAAAAAAATTTCTACGGTACGGACAAAATACCGCAAAAGTGTTGCAGAGGAGTGAACAAAACCATCACGCTACAAATTTGTTGGTTTGAACGGGGTTTGAACTTAAATTATACGAATACAGGTAAAAATGACATCGCACAACAGACGCTCAATGAGAATTTTAGCAAGTAGTTGGAGACTCAAATCGCTACTTCGCCCAATAGTTTCTGACGTAATTGCGGAATCAAAAATTAAGTCTTTACAATCCCACACCGAAGTAGAAATCAAGTATTCTCATATTTTGAAAATACTCTCGTATTCTGTTATCGTCTTATGCTTTTTTGGGTGTTGTTTTCAAATTTATGACCTCACTCGCAGATTACTCAGTTTTCCAATAGCAGTGAACATATATTTTTCTGACGTGACGTCATTTTTTATACCTCCCCTTGTATTTTTCTCCGCTGAAAATGATTACGTGACATCACAAATCGGTTATTCGGAGAATCCCGTTGAGTGTGCATTGCCAATTCAAAGTCTTTTGAGAAAAGAGGGCACCAATTATACCAAAATTTGGACGTATGACAATCATTCAATTTCACTGAGCAGCTATGAATTTAACAACGTAAGACCACCCGGAATTAATTCGTTATTTATTTAGTAATTGCTTTTTTCATAAAACTTTGCAAACCAGAATGAAAAGAACATTACTGTTACCACTGAAGTTTCACCATTGGGACAGGCAACTAAATTTGGAACAGGTAAATTGCGTCATTTTATACCTAAAAGTAAGGGTTATCCTTCGTACGTCCGGGCATACGGATCCTCTCAGTACGCCACCCCCCGATTGGCTGAATTTTGAGTAATTGATTAGTCGCTCTACTTCTTCAGCTATGTTGAATTCAAAATTTTTCATCTTCATTTCACATCCAGCCTGCAGTTTACTCCACACGGCAGATTTTTAAAAATGCTGTAAGGAGCAATTTACTCCTTACAGCAAATTGTTTTAAATGCTGTTAGGAGGAATTTGCTCCATACAGCAAATTTTTAAAAATTCTGTAAGAAGCAATTTACTCCATACAGCAGATTATTAAAGTGCTGTAAGCAGAAATTTACTGTTCATGATAGTACTGGCTACCTGCAATCAAATTTGGAACTATTGTTCACAAAAAATTAGACGACTTTATAAGACTTAATATTTTCCAAACTGGTTAACCTAGAATCCCTGCCAGCTGAATAGGCCTTTTGTTTACGGTAGCCACAAACTGGGGAAAAATTTCTTAAAGGTGGAATAACTTTTGTTTTGTTTGCAACGGATGAGATTTGCAATGTAAGCTGGATATGAAATGGAGATGAAAATTTTTGAATTCAACACCAATGACACATTTTCCTGGACATTTAAATTTATCGAAATGTGTGCAATGCCAGTAAGATCGATCTCCGCGTGTCAAATATTTCCTGAAAGTACAACTGTCGCAGATTAGTAGTGGTGCTCCCTTTTCGCTCATTGTAAACTCCATGGGTAACAGTTTGGTGTTAAGAATGATAACTTCAGTCAGCATTTTCCTTCTCTTATATACTAATTTATTAGCTGTATTGGGTAGGTGGCTAAGCACATATTGTCCAACCAAATTTTTGCCTTAAGCGGTGACACTGGCTAGTTTCTTATCTGCATTGATGATTAACAATTTAATAACTTAACTGATTTCAAGAATTCTTATTTATTTGTAGCATTAGCTCAATTTGTGCTGTAGCTTAATTTATTTTGTAGCCTAATTTACCTTGTAGATTTTTTTCATATTAGCTTAATTTGCTGTAGCTACGTTTCCTATGTAGTTTAACAGCTTTAGCTGAATTGCTGTAGCTCAATTTACTTTAGCGGAACGGGGTGGATCCCGTACAGAAAGATAACCCTAAAAGTAATAATAATTAACTAACCTAGGTATGGTTTTAACTGGCAAACAATTAACCAGCGAGAATCTTATAAAACTAATCATACGCAAAAGAAAAATGTGTTCTCCAACAATAACATTGGTGAGACCGTCTTCATTTGTCAATTGATATTTTCTAAATGGTTTCACTAACTATGCCATACTTTAGTTTACGCTCGAAGATAAGATTGAATTCAGAATGTTTTTCTTTGTGGTCAGTGGATTTCTATACAATATTGAAGCCACAAAACGAAGAGTAAAACTTATTATAATTTGTGAATTTGTAAGAGTAAGCTAAATTGCGCTAACATATTACTCAATGTCTTAGTACAAATTCTTAAATACACCGCGCCAAAAATGTTGTGAGAGCGACGAATTTACAAAATGTTACAAAAATTGCATCACGAAAGACATTCGTTCAAAATCGGAGTGCAGGTTCGTAAAATATAATTATTTCCAAATTAATCCAAGTTATTGACGATTTCAATTTCAGATTACCGTTCTTTTCACCAACGATTAATTTACCTCCCTGCAATAACGCAACAATGGCATACAAGAGTTTTGTGGAAATTTTTAAAATTTATACAACGTTCAAGGTTTTCACTGAATGCGGGTGTATTAGGACATGTAAAAGTGAGCTGTATACATTCCTACCAAATGTCCAGCGTTGGTTTTTGAATGAATCTGTAATTAATATCAAAATAAGTCCCTTTGATATGCAAATTGTCGAACGATTAGCTTACAACTTGTCGAATTTACTAGCAGACGTTGGGGGAAATTTGGGTTTGTTTTTGGGATTGTCAATTCTTTCCATACTAGATATTTTTTATACAACTACCAAACGGGTAAAGAAGAAATATTCAAAAAATCGCCCACCCCAAATTGTTCTAAAAATTCGTCGTTCAGTAATAACTGTTTACGAAAGGTTTGAACCCATGAAAAGTAAAAAAGATCAGCAAAGTAAGACGCTCTCACTACAATTTCTCAATGTCATTGTGACGGTAACATGTATTTTTTTGGCAATGTTTATGATTCAAGACAGAATTCAGTATTATTTTACATACTCAGTGAGACATGTGGTCTCAGTTGAAGAAAGAGATACCGTCGCTTTCCCATCGCTAACTATTTGTGGTACGAGCGAAAAACTTATACTGCTTAAACGACGTTACGCAAAAGCTAACAATATATCCAATTGGTGTGATATTGATATGTTGGATATGTTGAGAGGTAAAAAATCATCAGTCGTAGACACTATATGGAGTAAATCTGAGCCTAAATTTATAAACAATATGCCAAACTTAATAAAGGTAATTTGTAAAATATGTTAGGATTTTTAAATAGTAAATTAAATAATTATTTTCAGAGTGCGACGAACTTGCCGACTGTATCTCCAAACTACACGTCAATTTCTACAGGTTTAGGATTATGTTCTCATTTCAAATTCAGTAAGAGAATCATCAATTTGAATTGAATTGTTGTTATTCTAAGATTTTTGGTTTTTGTGTTTGGTAAGAAAACGAATCTTATGTGGGATATTTTACATTATATGTTATTGCATATTGGAGATCATCGTTGGTTAATTGCAAAGAAAATTATTATTCGGTAAAATTAAGTTATCGATAACATTTTTTGTTTTGGAGACGATATGAGACGGTTTTTTATATAAAATTCGAAATTTAACTGACTCGAAAAAATATTCGCAAAAATTTTGCTTAATATCAGAAGTAAATAAACCAGTTTATTTACTTCTGAAAATATTAAATCGTGTTTTACATTGTGATATCCAATAAAAAAAATAATTTAGATTTTCTACGACGATACTTTTTCGGATACATTTAATATTCTAACAAGAATGGAGGCTCCAGTGACCGCATTTAGTCTCATAGATTATCGTCTCATAGAGGTATAAAGCTGCAGTAGTTCTACTACTGTATGTACTTCAATACATAGCCAATGTCTTTGCACTAGATACAACGCTTGAAGAGTAGCAATAGGCCTTGTGTAAGTAAAGAGGATTCTAGGAATTGTTTCAATCAATGTTTGGAAAAAAATTTAAGAAAGGAGAAAAATCTTTGCAAGTATATATGAATAATTTAATTTATTACTTCATGACGTATTTGTATGTAAATGTTGTTTTTTACAGATTGCCCATGTTGTCAATGTTGCCAAATTTAACTCAGTGTTCTACTCCAGAAAGAGCTAAAGAAAGTCGTGAGAAGTATGAAATAATTCTTACCAGGGTAACACTGGGCGTCGTTTGTTCTTGTACTAAACCATGCAAAGAGCAGGTTATATTGCTGTCACATTTTTCAATAGTGCGGAGAGAAGATAGTTTCGTGTTAACTTTTACTATGAATAGCAATATTGTGGAAACTATTGTTCAAGTAGAAAATTATTCTCTTATTGCTTTGTTCACTGATTTTGGTAACAGTTTAGGATTAGCCATTGGATTATCCATTTTGACTGCCACAAAGTATTTTCGTAATCTAGTTTTTACATTTTTAGATGTAATGAAAAAAATTGTTCGTTAATATCATTTCCTATTTCATTATCGTACGATATTATTGTCTATATTATTGTATTAAAATCTTTTTCTGAATATTAAATTCAAATTTAACATCACAGAAATATAATGTTATAATTACTGCAGCAAGCTACATTGAAACTGTGTGATGGAGACGCGTCATTTTAAGAGTAGATTTTATGTTGAGGGATAGAGGGTATTTTGTTTGCTTAATTGATCACCAGGGGGAAAATTTAATAAAACCTGGGGACGAGATTAATTAGGGAGATTCGGGATTGAGATTCCGAGATGAGAGTTTAAAGTGCGAGATCCGAGTTTTATGTCCCCGGGGGTATGAGGAAGCGAAAGAAACACGAATTTGGCTCGAATTTTAAGCCTAGGGATACGAATTAGGATTTTTGTGATTTGGACACCTGGAAAACGCAATAGCTGGATACCGAGACGTAGTGTTGTGTTTGGAGATAGTTTATTTTATCGAGACGTTGGATATAAACGAATTTAACGTGAAAAGCGAGTGTGAGTCGTTTTGTGCGCGCGTATCTACTTCACGGCAACCCGCGGCTGAGCGGCAGCGGGCTTCCGCGCGTTACACCGCGCTTTCCACGGCATAGCGTCAATACGGATTTGAATTGCGCGCGGTATTTGACCCCCGACGGAGTGTGCAAGGCCACCCGTCACAACTGTTTGAATAATTTTTGATTGAAGTGTAATACTTTTGTGTAATTATTGCATTACGACAAATTACAACGAATCGCTGATGGGAGATGATGTAAATAAAGGATTAACAGTGGAAACCTTCTCCTTAATGCAAATTAAATTCCAAATGATTAAGACGAAAATAAAATAGTTGTGATAAACGCTTACTTTATACAGGTATGCCCCGTTTAGCGCGGGGGTTACGTTTCAACAATATTGAGCCATGATTGAGCGTAAACCGAAAAAGCGCTGTACGGGACTGAGTTAATTTTGTACACAATCTTGAAGTTTTCAAAATACTTTAACTTAAGTCACACATAACATTGCACATAAATTGTAAAAGATCACAATATTCATCTTAAAAGACACGATTAATAATTTTTACTATTTTTTTGATAACTTTAAAACAAAAATTATTTAATCTAATTTTTCAAGAGCGCTATAAAGAAACAGCGTTAAACGGAGAACGTAGTACGGGGTAAACCTGTACTTTGAATAATTTGCAAATATTTGAAATTCAATGTGGAACATTGCCTTTGCAGTTTTTATTTCAGTTAACTTTCACATTTGAAAAAGAATTGGTCAAATGTGTTTACTGAATTGCCGAGTTGGTTTTTTTTATTGAAATGTCATTCTGCAACTAGCTAAGACAGATTTGACAGATTTAGTGTGATCAAGTGCGTGTAGATAGACAAATTACAATCACAATTAGATTTAAAATATTATAGTAACCACTATATCAATTTAAAATAGTTTAGCATTTTGTTATCAGTTCTGACGGAAAATAAATTTCCACATAAAATTTAAATATAAACGTGAAATAATTATTTCCGTCTGCGTATAATGTATTGATTATGTTATTTAGAGAGTGTAAAATACATCATAATATCATATAGAACGTAAAATAAAATGTACAGAAGAGGTCAGATACTACTGCCACTATCACAACAAATTGTGGTATATATTACAACTGTTACTGACACAATTAAAAGAAACATTAAGCTCTCACTGTTATTTAAACTCACAGCGATATTTCAATTGCTATGCAGGATTTTGAACGTTTGCAGGTTAATCCAATTTCCATCCAACAGGAATATTTTGATATTTTTAATTTAAAAATTAGTCACCGGAAAATGATCTGTCAGGAAATAGATTCCTTTGCAGATTGCGGAATTAAATGTGTCCGTGTACTATATGTTATCTACAGTGTACTCCACAAAATGAGTAACGAAAACTGATTTATGCAATGTCCTGTTTTATACAGTATTGTGGCGAGAGCCATTGAGTACTAAACACTTAACGTTTTCTTCCAAAAATAACAGATTTCAAGGATTTAGTATTTTAGTCATTTAGTATAACCAATTTCTACATGGTCTACGCTAAAATTTTCTACTAACAAACGACGTTAGATATACGAAGTTTGGCAATTTATGTAATTTTTTATTGGGCTACGAGAAAAGAAGTCAGGAAAATAATTTTTTTAAAGTGCTTCATGTAGACCAAAATAATTGCCGCAAACTCTGCACGCCAGTTAAGACAGAAAAACCTACTGCTAAACCTAAACTGTTACCGATATCACTGAACATTGCAACGAGAGAATATGTCTCTACCTCAATAATATTTTCTGCAATGTTGCTAAGCATCAAAAAAAGCAATGCAAATGGATTGGGGGATTGTACCGCTGAGTACGCAGTTAAATTTATTACGTTTTCTTCACACAGTTTGTCACACTTGCAAGTCGATCCTAATTCAATCCCAGTTTTAATTTTTGCAAATTTTTCACGCGTTTCTTTAGCCATTTCTGGCGTTATGCATTTTGATAAATTGGGCAAAAATGCTAAAAATGGTAATCTGAAATATCAATAATAGTTTTAAATTATTGCGCGCCGCGTTAAAGACAGAAACAAAAACTTACTCGCAAAGCATTGTTTCATTTTGTAATTGTTCCAATACACATTTTGTTTTACACTCTGTTTGATGTTGTTTTTCCAGGCAAGTATGACGGGCATAATTCAAGCGTTTAACCTGATAAAATACGGTAATTAATTCTCAGAATATACATTTTCAAATTTTAAACAAATATTTACTGTTGTAAGTCGATAATCGAAAAATGAATGCGCTGAAATTGGAGCCTCAATTCTAGTCAGTACATTATACGTATCTGAGAATAAATCGTCATAATAGACCTGAAACATAAAGAGTTACAGGTGTAACCATAATAACATCAGCTTTTTAAGAGATGAGTTATACCACGAAGTAATTATTTCGACATTCGTGAAGAGGTGACGATACGTACGGTACGGCAAATGCTGTAAAAAGTCCATTATATTGTTCTACATCTAGATAAACGAAAATTTTAATGTTTAGAATCAGTACAATTGTCTTAGTTCGGTATTGCTCTTGTTAAATAAATATTACTTGATGTAAAATGAGAACACTGTCCTAAGTGCGTTGGAATAGATGTGTAATTTGGACTCAATATACGGATATTTGAAAAACTCTGAGCAAAAATTAAATGTAAAAATTATTCACACACACAATTTGAAGATTTAACTTGGCCATACTTTAACGAAAGATTGAAAATTGTTCGCAAAGCTTGCTTCTGATTTTTTCCATATTTTATTTATCGATTTAGGCTGTGCTCCTCCCAGCAAATCAAACATGTCAACATCACACCAGGATATATTTTCAGCGTCAGCAAATTTTCTCTTCATGAGACCAAACTTTGCATCCACACCGCAAATTGTATATGACGGAAAAATAACTTCATCTAACTCTTGAACGACAACAACTTTTCGTATAGGATATGTAAAATAATATTTGACTCTTTCTTGAATCATAAACATGGCTAGTGTAATGCAAGCAAACGTTACAACGATGCGTAACATTTTCTGCACTGAATTACATTGTGATTGATTTTTGTTGTCACTTACAGTGATCAACTTTCTCAAATAAAGCAGTCGATATTTCAAAACACGACGTTGGAATCTACCATTACGACAATATACTTTTCTTGAAAAATATTTTCTTTTCAACAATTTGATAATCACAAAAACAATGTTAACAATGGCAGGAATTGATAAGCCCAAAAACAAACCCAAGTTTCCGCCAATATCGGATAATAAATTGGATAAGTCATATGCTAACCGCTCTGTAAATCCAACTTCGTAATGATCTGCTTTGAAAATAATCACAGCTTCACCGTTATTCCACGGAACAATATTTGGTAGAATAGTAAATGATCCTTCATTGCAAGTTCGAATGCAATCACAACTACGAAATACGTCAGGAATTGCATAAATATTTGTCGCTTTGGTATAACTATTGTCTGCAGAAGTTCCATTATTACAATTTGGCAAATCAATTGATGGTGGAAAGAATGGCAATCTAAACATTATATTAAACACGTAACGGTAAATGACAATCGAAATTTATTCTGCTGTATGCATTACTTGCACTTAGTTTCCTCTTGAATTCTTTTTATCAAGCAACGTCGGTAACATTTTTCAAATTCTTCGTCACTGCAACAAATTTGTTGCGGTGTGTTAAGAAATTTGTACTGTAAACAGAATAGCAGTTAATTATTATTGTACATATTATACACAGTAGATCTTTTATAATCTTGTATAATTACATTTCTTGTTCCAAGAGTAATGTGAATTGCAAATTCAGTAAAAATTGGCAAGCCAATTTTAAATTCAACTTTGTCAGTGAAAGAAGCCTGAATATAACAATTTATTAAATTAAGCACACAGGTACTTGTAATCATTTATGAAATTAACGAAGTTTGGAATTCATACAATTACTATGGAGGGCGTGCACAATTTTCCCTGCTTTATCTTAATCTTTAATTCAGTGTTTAAATCGTTTCCACTAACAATCATACCTATTACAAAACTATAATATAAGAATAAACCAAATTTCGAAAACAATTAATGAAAACAGAGCACTAAATACCGTTTCCAATTCTAGTTTCTTGTCCAAACATATTCACAAATGTTGTAATAGAAATATTGCCAGATGGCATATGCTAGCAAATTTTTAAATTAAACTCGTCTAAAAACATAATTACTTTAAAGTTGACTTACACTTACATTGAAAAATTCATGACCTCCGTAGGTATAAGACTCTCCATCGTTATGCCGTAGCTTGTCATATTCAACATCATTTTGCTTTAATATTGCTTTTATTGGTGCTGCACACATAACGATGTCAGCCATGCTGCGCTCACCTTGACCAATATACTCTGTGATGTACTCGTTTTCACCGGAACTTAGAGAAAATGGAGGAAAATAGAGTGACGTTCGGTCTTGAATATAAATATCCACAACAATTGGGTAGCTAAGATATCGTTTAGCACTGTGATATAGTTGGAACAAACAAATAAGAGAGCAGACTGCGATAATTAAAGACCAGAATACTCTAAAAATCCGTGAATGTTTAGGATCTACCAAATCCTGGAATTCTGGCACACCCAAATCTAGTGGTTCGGTATTATCAGTAATATCTGACATTATTGGACGTGACGTTAATTTAATCCCAATTTTATCCGAATTACTCAAATGTGATATTTTTGTGGAGAATGGGAAAGCATTTGTTGCATTTCAGAACGCCGTTGCGCCAGTTTTCAATAGCTGATTAGTACTGACTTTTCCATCACCATTTAACACGGAGGTAAACGATAAGTAGCAAATTGCATGTTAGAAAACTGTGACAAAATTGTCCGCGACAATTTTTCTATGGCGCTGTGGATGTAATTACTGTAAAACCAAGCTGCAATCAATAATTCATTAAATAACAATTAGAGGGCTTAAAAAAGAAATTTTTAATTTATTTGTCGGGAAAGTATTTGATCCATGAATGACGACGGATATGATGTCAGTAGAAATATGGCATCAATTAATCCCAAAATGCACTCATAAAATTGTAGTTACATCAGATATGACATAATTAACGTGAGTGCACAAGTATAAATTTTTCCGACATTAACTTTTAAACAATAATTTCGGTGTTTTGGCAACAAAAGACCGGGAGGAGGTAGTTGGCAAGTCGATGTGCCTCATGACGTAGGGGGGAGGGGGTCTAATATTACACAACGTTACCTTTGTTTATGAGAAAATATGCAGAAATAAGTTGTCTTTTCAGTCCAACTTAAAAAATTTGTCCAATACCAACCGATCGAACTACTTCATCAGCGAACGAAAGCAACACTTCTTTTCAACAAAGGAGTGATAGAATATTTTTTGCCAGGGGATGTAACATAGTGGAGAGAAAGACAAAACAGAAGCAGGGATAAAGGTCAGAAACAGAGGGTTATCCCAACGGTTATGGGTTGCCCCGAAACAGCGCGCTCACCAGCGCTCAACAGACTACCAGTCCACTAATACTACGTCGTGACATGCGAGGGGACGCGCCATAACAGAGTTGATTTATGTTGAGGGATGGGGGTATCTTGATTAATTAATCGATCACCAGGTGTAAAAGTTAATAAAAGTTGGTGACGAGGCTCGTTCGAGAGATTCGGTCGAGAGATTCGGGATTTAGAGATGGGAGTGAGAGATTCGAGACTTGGACCCCGGGGGGAGTGTAAGAAAAAGTGGAACGATTTTTGGCTCGGATTTTACGCCTGTAAGAAACAAATTTCGTGATTTTGGGAACTTGGATACGGCGAAATCGAATAACTGGATACCGAGACGACGTGTATGTGTTTTGATAACGTTTATTTCATTGTACTGGAATAAACGAACTGAACTCGACAAACGAGTTCGAGTCTTTTCATGCGTGTGAGTTGGCTTTGAGGCAATCCACGGCGGAGCGGCGGTAGGCTTCTCCACAGCGCACCTCGCTTTCCAGATCCACGTGACGGTAAAGTATTTGAATTTCGCGTGGATTTAGACACGAGACGTTGCGGGCAAGGTCTACAACTACATGTTTGAATATACATTACGTAAATTCTCATATACGTTACAGTATAACACAAGAAATTTGTAACAATTATTGTTTAGTCAGCTGCAGAGGCAGGTTTTTGCATTTCACGTCATTTGTAAGCCAATCCGGATCTCAAATTTCACCAAGTGGACATGACGTGGACGGCGGATAACACCAGTGTTTGCAAATGTCGTCAGTGATATCACAATGCATAGCGAAATAGAGCGCTGCTGTAACTTCTAGGTTAGAAAGTGAGCGTGTGATGATAAATACGATTTTTTTCTTAAAGTTGTTTGCAAAAATAAAATTACGCGTGGCGAAAAATTATCATTACCACAGAAATTTTATTTCCCAGAATTAAATGTAACTTTACGTTTTCCATAACAATCTATGCTAACAATGACGATATAGTTTTAAACGTGTAAGTGTGAATTTTGTTGACGTTACGCGAAATTTTTAATTAAAAAACTCTTTGGTTTTAAAATTTTTCTTGAACGTCAAGTGCGTATCTGAAAATAATTTTTTTTTAAGACTGCTTTTAGCAATATTCATAGTATTCAGACGTCTAAATTGAGCAAAACGTAAAGATATACTTAAAATATTTAAAATTGACATTCCCAAAGCTATTCCAAGAATATTCCCAATATCACACAACAAACATATGATAGTGTAATTTTTAACTTCAATGATATTTTCAGCAACATTGTTTGTCATTTTAAAAGACAAGATAAGAACGCCATTTGCAAGAATTTTTTTTGTGTATATTGTACTTTTGAAAATATTTTCCCTGCACTGTTGAATGCAAGAGCAGCCACTTCCACTTGCGACTCGAATTGCAATTTCTTCAAATCTTTTTTGACTCTGTTTACCCAAAGTTGCTGACTTACATTCTGCTAAATTTGACATGTTTTCCAAAAATGGCAATCTGAAAAACGAAAATTATTACACAAATTTTTTAAATATTACCGACAAGACGAGTTTAAACTCACCTGCATAATTTAGCACTTCTGACGTGCTCTGTCAAACATTGTTCTTGACATGCAGAAAAGGTGTTTTTATTAACACAAGGTTGTTTTATTGTATTCTGTCTAGAAATCTGTATAGTATTTTTGCATATGGAAGATTAATTTAATAATTAACAGAAATAAATGCTGAATATGCTACTCAACTGTTGTTAAATAGTAATCAATAATGTGTTCCACATCAAATGGTACTTCCAGTCTTGTCATCAAACTGAATGAACCTGATTCAAGATCATCGTGGAAAATCTACCATCCACGTGAAGATAATTTTTATTTGAAATTACAAATGTTGATAACAATTACCCAATAATGCTATTAATCTAAATTAATTTTTTTCTTGAAATTTGATTACCTTAAATGTTGTTTTGTTACAATTGTCAATTTTTGGTGTCATAAGTGCAACCATATGCATTGTAGAAAATCCTTTATATTTCTCTTTATCTACAAAATTTAGAAAATGTCAAACAAATGATGACTTTGATAAATAATCTACGTCCTCACTAGACTTATAATGCAGACAATTGCCTTCTAGAGTTGGTATTACGGTTTGGTTAGGTTTATTTAGATGTAAGCGCATGCCAATCTGAAAGCATAAATATTTTTTACGATAAACAATTTTAATTTTTTTCCGGGGAGGGCATCACTAATTTTCAAACCCCTGAATTTTTAAGAAAATTTTAAAATTTCTATTACTTGTACGATATTATCCAAAAGGCTAATTGTATCAGGCATAGTCTTTCGCCATAAATAATCCCACGTGTGATATCTTTTCCATTGGTACAGATCCAGAAAATTTAAATTGCACACATCGGATATATTATGCTGTTTTGCAAATTCCTTTTTTGCGAAGTAGACTAGTTGAGATTCACCACAAATGGTAATGGAAGGGAAAATAATCTTGTTAAGATATTCAATCTGTACAGTCAATCGTGTTGGATAAGAAAAATAATAATAAACACAATTCTGCATCAAAAATATAGTAGTACAAATACACGTTAATCTAACTACATTCTGCAAAATTTTAAGAGGTAAATTATTTTTAGTACTGCAAGAATCAACAGCCAAGTTGGCAGAATATTTAGCATGCATTGCTGATATCTTTTTAACCAAAAAACAATATTTGCTTTCATAAGAGTTTGACAAATTTGTTCTAACAAACAGTGTTAATTTATAGATTGCATTTGCTACGGATAATATTGTCAAGCCTACAAACAATGATAAATTTCCAGCAATATCAGTAATTAAATTGATTTCATCGTACAGATATCGTTCTATTGATGACACCAGGGATTTACCTGCTGTCAATGTTAAAGTGGTAGCATTATATGACCGCCAATAATTTTCTGAGTTTAACGTAAACAGTATTCTTTCACATAATAAAGAACAATTGCAGTCATCTCTTATATTTCGTTGCAATAAGAAAGACAGAGATATGATGAAGCTATCCAATACTTGTCTCGAACTGTTACATATGGTTGAAGATTAATGTTTTTATCGTGTGTAGGTAATCTGTAAATAAAGCACACACGTGACACGAATTTTACATGTACAATTCTGTGTAATTCAACAATTGAAAGGCATGTCAAACCTGCAGCCGGCATTCATATTGACAGTTGACACGAAACAGTTTCTCAGACACTTCTTCAAGTCTAGCCGGTTTGAGCATTTATTTTTAGAACTATTGAGATGTTTGTACTAAACAATTGCAGTTAAACTAATTATTTTATTTGAAAGTGTTATTTCAAAGCGAATCTCACAGTTTTAAATAAGAATTCCCAGTTGTACGAAAAGCCATTTCGAATGAAAAGTGTACGTTGAAAGTCTGACTGTTGATTGACAAGAAGCTACAAAGTGAATACAAATTTTAATCAATGATTGAATATTTATTGACAGTAGTGACTTACCAAAATTTCACTTGTAATATTCTCTGGAGTCAGTAAGTGAAACCGTACATAATTTTTGATTTGTTTGCCTGTAACAGTTAAACCTGTAATAAATATTCTATGTCTACACTGCCATGGTCTTGCATGCTATGTATAAGATGCACCCAAATGAAATGCAGTACACTGTCCATTTACTGATATATCGATCCCAGGCATTGATCCAGATGCTTTTATCTGAAATCGAATGCATATTACTGTAATAGCAATTATTTGATCACACTTGTCTTAAAGTATATCACCCAAGAATTGTTTCTTCTTAAATATTCAACGTGCTGTACAGTAATTGACAGATAGCTAAATTGAAAAAATTTTGTGAAATTTATGTCATTGTAATTCACTGCTAAATGCGTGAGTGGAAATGCGGCATAATTATTCTTTGGATCGTGTTCTCTTCTTATTCTTTGCAATACATAATCACTGAAACTTGAACAAAACTGCATATCAAATTGATCAACTGATATGAATTCTTCCACCATCACATCCACTGCTATTGGGTGAGACAAATAGAATTTTATTCGGGTAGAGATTTGGTAAAGCGACGTGCAAGCACACATAATAAATACAAAACAGCACATTATACGCAGTGTGTAAGGTTGCTTAGAATCACGTAAATATTTCCACTCGGGTGATGTCTTCAGATTTTTTTTTCGTTGCAGTACATCACGAACCACACGGTGCAATCTTCTTTCAGCCATTAAAACATCATCCGGAAATTCGTTGTTCATTTTTAGACTGCACAGTCGAAAAGATCCTGTGACCCAAGTGATTTAACATTAACTAACACCGTCTAAGTAAATGATGAGATTGGCACACACATTGCATCTACAGCAATAACACACGCTATAAAATAGGATTTCTATAATTTCAAAAGATAACGTACACGCCTTCAAATCGAAATATTTCTCTGTTGTTCAGAAAAATGAATAGCATAGTTGAGCGTAAATGATTTGTGTAACCATGACTACACCAATAAACAGTAGTGTCTGTATACAGTAACTGTTGTTAGAATATTGTGCTTATTGTTGATAAAAAAAAACGAATTTCCTGTGAATTTGTTACAAAAATATATTTTTTTTATTAAAAGTGAATTTGTATAGAAGTCAATAATTTTAACAAAACTGTTGATAAGATGAAAGTGCTGCGTGATTGGATTACAGGTATTTGCACAAACAAAATAAGTCCAATTTTACAAATTGATTTTATGTCTACTCAAGAGAAACGCAAAAATGAAGAGAAAAAATTGGAGCACTGCTGACTCATTGCATTGTCAATTAAATTGCTTAGAACGACGGAAATAATGCTACAATTGCTACATTTTCTACTTAGAATAACTTAAAATCTCTGCTAGTTAAGTAACGATGGAAAAAATTAGATTTGGTTTTAAGATATCTTCATTTTAGTACTAGAACAAAACTATGCTACTTCAAAGAATGCGCTTGACTATTTTCTGAATTTAAGGACTGTCAGTCTCGTCACTATCATCAGGCACCTCGTCAGTTGTTTTGTTATGACATCGCCCATGCGCTGCAAAACCAAACAAAAGTATTGTTTTGGTGAATTAATTTGTTGAATTAATTCACAACTACTGTAGCATTAAACAACTTACGTCTGCCAAAACCGCCATCGCCATCTCCATCATCATCTCCACCACCATCATCGAATTGTGGCATTGCCATCACATATAATTGAATAGCAAGCATCGCGTACAGCACAAACATTGTAATAACTCTTTGACTGATCATTTTTTCAGCGAAAATTATCAGATGAGATGCTTTCGGGAGAGTGATCCTGATTGATTGAATATCGTGAAAATGCGGTTGAATTTATATGAAAAAAATGTATTGTGTCTTTTTAATGACGTATTGCAGATGAAATGGATCCGCATTCTTTGGACAAGTGAATCATGCTGTTATTTTCGAAGTATATGATCAAGAGTGATGTCACTAATACTAAGCTGTAAAATTATTTTTTCCTCAATTTTGATTGACGCGTATCGATGATTCATTTTGCGCGGGGTTGAGTTTAATATTTTCCTATAGTATAATTTCTACTTGCTGTAACATGATGTGTCGCTCTGAATGAATTTTTGGATTTCGTAATCACTGCAATAAATAATTTAACACTGGTAACACAATTTTTAAATGTTTTCGTGAGAGATCATACATTTACAAAAAATGCTTTAAAATCCGCGAAATGTGTCATTTCCTCTGGCCTAGATATTTTTCCCAACGACATCGAAATACGATTCGGCACCACGCAAAAAATATTCACGTGATTTACCGTCACCAAAGCGGCAACTAACTTCGAAATGATACGATTGGTTAAAAATTTGTCGTTTCTCCAATTCTGCGTTACTCCATTCTCCAAGGCATTAATATCTGATGAAACGTTCAAGGCTACGACGAGAAAATATACTATCTCCTTTATTGTTTTTTAACGTGCATTACTGTAATATATACTATCAGAAAGCAATGATGATGAAATTACAAAACTTCACACCACAACTTCAGAAGTAATGGAAGATTGTCCTCCGCCTTGAACCACAAATGGTAACAAGTGTCGTTGTCAGCAATTGAACGGTGGAGGTTGTCCTAGACTGTGTGGTTTTGATCACAGATATTGTCTTTGTCCATTGAATTAAAAAATTCTTGTTTCTGATTTTAAATGTTTTTCCCCACCGTGCATTAAATTAACGTGTGTACGTGTAGTCTTTGAGAAAATAAAATCAATTATAAAATACTAGGATTTTCACAAGTGATATTTTTCCAGATGCCTGTCAGTCGGAGAGAACCATTCCCTGCGTTCAGTGGAGCATGGTGAAAATTTTTAACATCGTCCCTTAACATCTGCACATGCTCAGTAGAGTTTTCACCCATTGCGCATGCGCTCGAAAATTATTTGGCAAAAATTTAAAATTGAGTACCAAAATTAAACAATAATTTACGCATTGGTGGAATAGAAACCATTTGGTACAAATTAATTATTCTTTTCAAAATTAAACATTAATTTACCCAATGACATTGTACTCTAGTCAAATGTACGTAGTCAAAGTTTAGCAATGATGAAGAGGGGGAAAAGACAACAATCAAGGGATTAAGATATTGTGACGGGCTACCTTGCCCGCACCGTCTGAGTGGCAATTTACGCACAGTTTCAAATCGTGGAAAGTCTTCTGAGGCCGTGGAAAAGCGCATAGAAGCGCAGAGAAGCCTACTGCCGCTCCACCGTGGTTATCGCGCTGAGAAGCCAACTTACATTCGCGCAAAACACAATTTAACACAGAAAATCCTTTGTATCTTGATATTTATTCTCGTCTCGGTATGGTGAAAATAAAACACAATAAACAGACACTAAATCGTCTCGGTATCCAATATTATTCAGGCTCGGTATCACGGTAGTCTCCAGTATTCACGCCGTCTCGTAGGCTTAATTGTCGCAGGCCTAATTCTTCAGATAACTCCCGCAAAATATCGCTCCCGGATTACCCTCGATCCTTTCACCTAGGGTGCTTAATCCCAAATCCCTTTAATCTCGTTAAATCTCGTCACCAGGTGTCTTACCTATAAATGCACCTGGTGGCCAAATCAAACACCAATCACCTTACCCAAAGATATTCAGGAAATAACAAAAGTAATCAAGCCCTACTAATTAAATAAAGTGGTCGTGACGCATCAGCTTGCACGTTACAATATAATCAACCCTTTTCTCCAGAAAAACTCAACAATAAAAATAATTTTTCAAAATATTTTTGTAAGGTAGTTATTTTAAGATAAAATTAATTTAGTTAGTTTCAAAATGAAAAATGCTCTATTTCCATGCAAAAAACTGTATTATACATATACAAAAATTTATTCTAGAGGTTTAGTTTCACTTGTGTATTGACCATCAGAATTATTTGTCTTCAAGTAATTCGAGAAACATTTAACATGGAAATGAAGCATTTTTCATTTTGAAACTAACTAAATTAATTGTATCTTAAAATAACTAATATATAAAAAAAATTTAAGTTACAGTATTTCTATTGCAGAGAACATGATTGCTTCTCCCTTAATCCCTCCATTGTCTCTTTTTCTCCCCTTTTTCCACATAAGGTCTTTTCCCTCTGCTATACCCCCAAGCTATTTTAACTTTGTCTCAACAGTGTTTTCCTTCCAAAAAGAAGGAACAAAGTTAGAGATTCCTGCAAGTTTCTAAAAAAAAAATTTTTGAACTTTTCTCACTACGGTTATTGTTTGACACTCTGAACAACTTTGATCAATGTTGTGAAAAATGTATACAAAAATGGTACACAGTTTAAAATGTAAAAACTCTAAAAACTGAAAGTTTCAGACTTTGGACTTTAGCATGATGTCATAGGTCATCCCATTCAGCCTGCTATACATGCATGGCAATGACATCATTGAGTGAGGGAGTAGAGCTTAGAGTCTAAGGATAAACAGCAGGCAGCAAACTACAATTTTTGCACCAGTTGTCACTCCTTTACAACACTCTGAATGGTGGGGTTAACATGGTATCAGGACTCCCTGTACCAATCCCAGAAGTGTCATACTTCTCTCTTTATTTACTTCTGGTACAACTTATAATGCTTTGACGTGCTTATTCCGAGTGAAGAATTTATTTTGCATTGTAATCAGGCCGGGAATGGTTATTATTGATATCTGAACCTTGCCTATAGACTTTTCGAACTTCTCTACGCCAGATGTTCTGGACATTGTGCGAGCATTCGGCCGTTTAGTCTCGTCACAAGTTCATAATATGTTTCTTCGATATGCGATGGTGCCACCACGTGATTTATATTTAAGTTACATGACTAATACAGTAAAATAACTAAATTTTGTAAAAATATTATTTAAAATTTTTAATTTTTGAAAACAATATACCTATACCTACCACAGGAAAAATATTTTCAAGTGAAAAGTAACTTTTTCAAAGATGGCGTTTCAACCGACGTTTTACATTATTTCCTCATTCACTGCTAGTTGTGGAAATTTTCTGAGGTTTAAAGCACCACACGCAGATCTGGTTAAAGCACAGATATCCGAACAGGTAGATGTGCAAATTCGCTAACTACGAAAAAGGTTTAAAAATTAATAATCAGCAGTAATACTGTACATTAGCAGTTATTTAGCTTCTTACCTGAAATTACGAGGTATTAAATCTTTTATAGGTAAGATGATATGACATCTCCAGTCTCCATTTCACATTTGTAAACGGCAGAGATCACAGATTTCACCAAATGGGCTCACGGATGGTGGATAGCAATCGACGTCGTTAAAGACGTTACCAGTAACGTGTCAAGGTAGAGTAAACAAACTGCATGTGGTGGCAGTAAGATAACGTACATTCTTCAAATTGAAATATTTCGTTGGTATTCACAAAAATTAAAAGCATATATATTTGAGTAAAAATGATTTGTGTAACCTTGACTAATCAAAGAAACAGTAGAGTCTGTAGCTGTTAGAATATACTATGCTTACTGCTGATAAAAAAAATGTACGAATTTCTTGTGAATTTTAAAAATTATTTTTTCAGTAAAAGTGAATTTGCACAGGAAGTCAATAATTTTAAAACAGTGTTGACAAGAAGAAAGGATTGCGTGATTGCATTATTTGTACTAACAAAGTAATTCCTTTTTGACAAATTAATTTTATGCCTTGACCCAGAATAACGCATAAATGACGAGGAAAAAAATGGAGCGTTGCTGACTATTGCATTTATATTGCTCAGAATGAAGGAACTATTGCTACAAATTAAATATTTTGCTACTTAGAATAATTTAAAAACGCTGTTAGTTAACCCATTAACGGCTGACGGTGTGTACATTTGTATACACAGACTTTTCAGGTATAGAACAAAATGTTTTTATATGGTCAGAAGAATCTGAAAATTTTTGAGTTTGTCACTAAAGCCATGTTCTTTGTTTAGGTTCAAAATTCAAAATTCTAGGTGTATTATTTCCTATGATATAAAATAATGAAATTCAGCCCCTTAAAATCCTATGGCAGATTTTAGATTGGGCTTCTCCAAAAACTTGGCCTTTTGCGCTTGAGGCAATTTGCTCGCTTGACTGCCCTCGCTAAGACTATGTCCCCAGGTGCCCCAAGAGTCTAAATCACTCGCCTTCTTATAGATTATTTCTGTAATATCGTAAAAACCCGCGAAACCTACTGGATATTGTCGCGTGTGTACAAATGTATACACTTGTCAGCCTTTAACGTTGACTTCAATGCTCAGCCATTGAAGTGTTAACCCTTTTAAAAATTGTCCTGCAGTATCCTGCAGTTGCTGCAGGAATTAATCCTGCAGCAATTTGATGCCATAAGCTGCAAGAAATTCTCCATTCAATTACTCAGGCTGCAGGAACATGCAGCAATTTGCACAGCATTTGAATGGCAAACATTATATCCTGCAGGAATGCTATTGCATGGGAAAATCCTGCAGTTTCCTGCAATTTTGTTCCATAAGGGAAGTAATAATGTAAGTTAGATTAGGTTATACAAATGTTAATTTTATTTTCAGAATAAAATTTTGCTATTTCAAACAATGCATGTATCTATTTTGGGAAATTAAGGACTGTCGGTCTCGTCACTATCATCAGGCACTTCGTCAGTCGTTTTGTTATGACATCGCCCACGCGCTGCAAAACCAAACAAAAATATTGTTTTGGTGAATTAATTTGTTGAATTAATTCACAACTAGCATTAAGCAACTTACGTCTGCCAAAACCGCCATTGCCATCTCCATTATCTCCACCACCATCATCATCTCCACCACCATCATCGAATTGTGGCATTGCCATTACATATAATTGAACAGCAAGCGTCGCATACAGCAAAAACATTGCAATAACTCTTTGACTGATCATTTTTCCAGCGAAAATTATCAGTTGGGATGCTTTTTGGAGAGTGATCCTGATTGATTGAATATCGTGAAAATGCGGTTGAATTTATATGAAAAAAATGTATTGTGTCTTTTTAATGACGTATTGTAGGTGGAATGGATCCGCATTCTTTGGACAAGTGAATCACGCCGTTATTTTTGAAGTAAATGATGAAATATTTGTGACATCAAGAGTGATGTTACAAATATTTCGCTTTGATATTGTTTATTTTCCTCAATTTTGATTGACGTATCATCAATGGTACACTTGGGTTTGCGTTTAATATTTTCCTACCGTCAAATTCCTACTTGCTGTAACTTGATTTCGCTCTCAGTGAATTTTTTTTTCATATCACTGCAATATATAATTTAACATTGGTAACACAATTTTTTTAATAATTTTGTAAAAGATCATAAGCTTACAAAAAATGCATTAACATCCGTGTACTATGTCATTTCCTCTGATCTAGATTTTTTCCCACTGACAGCAAAATACAATTAGTCACGGCATAAAAATATTCACATGACTTGTCACGTGATGTGTTAATTTTTTGAACACAATTGACGTTGACCTGAAGAGGGAGCCTTCAGCCGGTCAGCTCTCAAGTCAGTCAGCACAATTTCTTTAATTTATTTCTCCAGAAGTGTGGAGCAGGATCGATTTAAGTGAGTCAATGTGTTAACTAGTAACTAATTTATGAGCATTAAGCAATAAAGATGGATATACAATATAGGCGAAATTCAATTTAAATCAAGATCAACCAAAATAGGATTTTAGGTTGCAGTTACCCAAATTCAGTGTTGGTTGTTCGTTTCCTGGCTCTGTCACTCTCTTCAAGTCTTAGTCATGTCTAGTTCAATTTCACCACTTCACTTAACTTCTAACCACGGTGTAGGAAGAAGATGGTGGGGAAACGGCCTTCGGATTCGTGGCTAAAAAATGTCCGTGGTGTACAATGCTGTCGTTAGGGGCGCCATCGTCGAATCGGTGCAATGTTCGAAAAATAACACAGGGTTCTATTGAACATTTGCTGTTAAATTCAACAAATTAATGAAACTAATTGATAATTTAAACAATGTAGTGGGCTTATTTACATGAAAATGTTTAATACTTTTTCATTTCTTGAATTATTATTTCTTATTTTCATTCAAAAATTAAATATTTTTTTTTTCTGATTCGCAGTGATAAATTTACGTTGCCTTCTTATACTCTCTGGATTGCATGTTTGCCTGATAATTAATTTCGTTCACATAATGCCTCTTTTGTAACACTGCAATAATTTACAATATTTGCTTCCTATCTAGGAAATAAATATTCCATTACTCGATCGAGGAGTAAAGCAAATACAGAGAGCAGGAAAACTGTTCCCACTGCAATATACGATTTTAATTTAAAGTGTTTTTGTAGAAATTAAATAAAATTATTTGATATGGAAGTAAGGACGGACAGTGGTTTTTTTGCTCGAGGTTGAAAAATAAGAATTATCTCTAAATTAAAGAAAATTTTGCTTTCTTACATTTAAAATCGTGTCATTTTAAATATATCTAATCTTTTAAATTGTTGTCTGTAATTACCAGAAAGTATTTTAACATACCATTCTCTACTATATAAACTACCAGAAGATGCCCTGTTTTGTAATCCTTTGAAAATTTACTGATTGTCACATTTGTCAAAGTGCTCCAATGATGTAGTTTATGCGTCTAACAAGTCTGCCGAATTGACAAACACAAAAACATGTGGATTTTTAATTCATCCGAATGCTACTTTGTTCCGTCTGCTAAAAGAAACAGAGGAGTATTTTTCCAAACACAGAGATAGCGCAGACGTGTATTTTGAAACAATGGATTATGTTTTAAAAACGTGTAAACTAACTTTCCCGTGCGAAGAACATAAAGAAGAAATGTTAGCACGTATTTTGAATTATTATGTCTTACTACGATGGAGGCAATATGTTGTGACGTGCGTCGCGACATCCCCCGGGTTTGCTGATTAATTAGTAGGGGTTATCTGATTATTAGTTGTGTTTGT
>JAQIWS010000088.1:0-60807 GCA_034696085.1 Stigmatogaster subterranea
TTGGGTCCAGCGTGTGCTGCTTCTTACGGTCCAGCTTGGGTCTAGCGTGTGCTGCTTCTTACGGTCCACCTTGGGTCCAGCGTGTGCTGCTTCATAGAGTCCAGCGTGTGCTGCTTCTTAGGGTCCAGCGTGTGCTGCTTCTTAGAGGCCAGTTCAACCATCCCTCCTGATGCAGTGCTTGCTGCTTCTTAGATCCGTTCATTCTCAGAGATTAAAAAATATGAAATTTCCTTTTCATCTAACTCAGTTTTATTTCATTATAATTTTTTTTATATTTAAATAGTAATTTAAATAAACATTGAAAGTTTTAACAAAAGAATGTTAAAATTATCCCAGTAATGTTCTATCTCTTTACCAGTGACGTCATTTACTCACTACATTTTAAAATAAAAATTTTTAGAATTTTATACGGAGTATCTTTTTAATTTCACATTAATTCCTTGTGATTTCATAGCATGAATCTCGAAAATCTGTAATCCTTAATTTAAACCTACTTATTCGAGTAAATTTTATTTACGGCAAATTATCCTCTAAATTATTCAAAAAATACTTAGACTTTATTTTTTCAACAAAAATTTCCTGCGGGAAACGCTTTTAAACTAAGTCCCTTAGTTTACGCAAAAAAAATGTCGTCACTAGATGGCACCGCCATCTAAACTCATTTCACTTTGAAGTTGATACAGTAATTTCTACCTTATTTTTAACGAATATTCAATTTCAAACACTAAATCTGACGGAAATAGTATGTTTAAATAAATAACGTACTATGTTCGACGAAAATCTAAAATTTGTTTTACTATTTTTGGTAATTTTGAAATAAAGACATTTTGTCACTCGAAATCCACCTCAGCATGATTTTTCGAAATTGGAAATTCTTCGATTTACTTCGGCCAACGAGTAAATTTTACGCAGATTGGTTCGAAAGAACTTACCTTGTGCTCTCACGTAACGCCGCACCAGAACCTGCAATCAGGGAAGAGGTAAAACAAGTTAATTTCTTTCCCGAAAACTTTTTCTTCTGCTCAAAACATTTTCATTTCGAAAACGGACTTTAGTTCTGTTTACTTGTTAGTAGGTGGCGTTACTTTCCGATGTCAATATATAGGCGCTAAATTTTAAGTTTAAGTTAAAAATTTCTATTTTTTTTCATTATTTCTAGATTTTACGAAACTAGCGTATCTAAATAAATAATTTAGATGAAAATTTAAATGATATTTTGTAAAAAAGAAAGTTTACGGCTTGAAACTCAGTTCAGTGATTTTTTCGAAATCGAAAATTTTTGATTTTATCCAATTTAAACGACTAAATTTAACCTCAATTATGTTCTAGGTTACTTACCGAGTACTTCGACGTCTCATCGCACCAAAAATAATCAGTCTGGGGACATTTCTTTATCTCCAACTCGAAAACACGTCTTTCCCAAGCAAAAGATTTTGTGCATTTCAAAAACGGACTTTAGTTCCAATTCTGTCGCTAGGTGGCACTGACTTGGTCACAAAACGATGACGTCTACCTCAACTGACGTCACTGAATCACGGGCTTGGGCTTATCTCATGGTTTGTGGTCACATGGTTCGTGACGAGAGAAGTTTTTGCAGATATCGCGACTAACTGCAGGTTATTAGAAGAATTGATTATCGAAGGTTGTTCGTGTGTTAGTAATGAGTAAGTTTAATTTAATAAATTTTAAAATTGTACTAATTTAGTAAATTTTTTTGTTTTAGAGCTTTTATTGCATTGGTTACGTCGTTGGGAGAAAATATCAGAATTTTATCATTGGATCACATGGGTAAAATAACAACTGATGGCTATAACGCCTTAGAATCATGTTCTAATTTAACTCAATTGAGTTTGAGTGAAGTTACGAAAATGTTGGACAGTGATTTAGTTATTTTTAAGGTAAATTTTATTTTGTGCGGTATTTGCAATTTATTAACGATTTTATTTTATTTATGCAGAAATTGCGGTTTTGAAGACACTCGTTTTAAGAGGCGGGAAATCGTTATTTTCACCGAATTTTCGAAACGTTGTTGACTCGATCGCATCTCCATCGATCATTCATCTGTCAATTGATAATTGTCCAGGTTTTAACGACGACACGTTGAAATTTGTTTGTCAATGGTAAATGTAAAAATTTATTAAATTTAAAAATGGATTTGTAAACACTAACAATTTATTTTTTTGCAGGTGCCCTCAACTGACGAATTTCGAGATTGAAAAGAGCCACTTTTTCACTTCTTTAAGAAAATAAATTTTAATTCATGTTATTTTTGTTAATTTACAAGTTTACGATCATTTTAATTTTCTATACAAATTTCTTCGCTTTTGTAAACTAAAAATTTTTTATGAGAGTAAAATTTATATAGAAAAAACTAAATACTGTATAGAACTATTTTTGGTGCTTGAAGGCTCCCAATACGGATAGCTATTACCACTGAATGTCTATAAATAGAAAACATCACGCGCAAACAACGACCGCATGTCGTAGTACGGTAATTTCAACCTAAATCTAAACCTTTAATACAAAATGTTTCCTCAATTCGAGTTTCTACCAACGGAATTACAAGTTAAAATACTCTCGTTTCTCCCCCAACGTGAATTACTAACGTCAGTCGCTCGAGTCAGCAAACGTTTCTTCAACCTCGCGAACACGCCGAGTCTTTGGGAATCTTTATTTTTCGACGGTAAAATACAAAAAATCGAAGAAATAATCCACACCATCAACTTAAAAAACTTTTCTCGTCGCGTGACGTTTCGAGATGTCATCGATTTGGAAATATGGATTAATTTAGCAACATCCAACGAATGCTTAAAGCAACTGGATCTTCAGTATTGTTCACTCAGTGGTGACGATAGCGATTTATCAAAGCTCGTTGAACTCTTTCCAAATGTTGAAAAATTTTGTAATGAGAGAAGTGACATTGATAATTCGGTTATTTATCACGTCACGCGTTGGAAAGGGTTAAAAGAGTTGAGATTATTTAATAGATGGTATGTTACGAGAGATATTTATGATGATATTGCTAATAACTGCAAAGAGTTGCAAGAACTCATCATCGAAAATTGTTTTTGCGTTAATAACGAGTAAGTTCGAATACATTACATTAAATTTCTTATGTAATTAACTCTTAATTTTTTTAATTTTAGCTCGTTTAATACTCTGGTGACGTCGTTAGGAAAAAACATCAAGATTTTATCGTTGAATCATCTGGATAAAATAACTACTGGTTATAGCGCCTTAAAATCATGTCTTAATTTAAACCAGTTGAGTCTTAATGACGTCACTGAGATGAAAGATGCTGATTTAATAATTTTTACGGTATAATTGTGTTTTTTCTGAAATTTTTAAAATATATTAATGATTTGTTTTTGGTTATTTTTGCAGAAATTAAAATTTTTGAAGTCGCTTAGTTTAAGCGGTGGGAAAATTTTATTTTCAACAGATTTTAGAAATGTTGTTGATCGGATCGCGAATTCGTCGATCACTTATTTATCGATTTCTTACTGCCCGGGTTTTAATAACGAGATGTTAAAATATGTTCCTCAATGGTAAAAAATTATAAAATTTTTTAAATATGTAAATTTACATTTTATTGGTACTTTAGGTGCCCTCTGTTGACGAATTTCGTAATTGAACCGTCTTATTTATCACTCTCTGAATTGGAATTCCTCTTAACTAACTGCAAGTAAGTTTTATTTTGTTTAAAATATAAAAAAAAAAAGATAATTCTTTCATAATTTATTTAAATTTCAGATTTTTACAAGATGTCCGATTAAGCGGAATCATGTGCTTACGAAAAGAAGATGTTCTAAGAGTTTTGCAAACTCAGCCAAGTTTTGTTCGTGTTGTTTTAAATGGTTTAATGTGTGTAGCGTTGAGGACATAGTTAAAATTTAATGATAGATTGTAGTGACTTTAAAAAATTAATTTTGCTGAATTTCTATCAAGTTTCTATGTTTACATATAATAATATGTAGCACGACGCCATTTTTGTATGAATTTTTATTTACTTAAAATAAATGCAGTTTATTAATTCAAATAACACAATATTGCAATATTTCCAATATCGGTTTATGCGAGTTCGAGTGGGTTTTGTTTGTTGTACAGCAAACTGATTTTTCAATAACACATCTTATAATACTTTATTACAATTCATTTTGTTGTATCGTAACACTCGATAAACACTTCGAGAAATTTTCTCACACGTCTGCTCCGGGATTCGAACCCGCAACCACTCGGCCAAGCCGGACTTGGCAGTGATTGGTTAACTGGATATACATTAACATACCGTAGTAACTGTAGTAGCTAGGTGAATAATATATACTCAATTCTCAGATTTATTATTTTAAGAATTTTTCCAATTATTTTATAATAATAAAATTATGTCGACGAACGGGATCAAAATTTTAAGGAAAAATGATTACAGTACATAATGCATGGTGCGCTCACTAGGGCGCACGCTTGTACAGGTATTAAAATGTGTGATGGAAATGGCAGCTGTGGTTAGAGTGAGGGTCAAGTATTAATTCTGTCTTTTGTTATTCTGGTGAATTGAAAGTCGTGTTGTTTTCATCAGAATGAGTTTTAATGAAATTGTGTGATTAATTTGGATTATTTTGATGTGATCTTAACATATATTCTGCATTGTAAAGCCGAAAAGAAATTGTTTTTGTCGTTACATTTTCGTCGATCAATTGAAAAAAATTGTAATGACAACGATGACTTACATGTAACTATTTTTTGGTGAGTATCAATCAGTTATAATTTTTGCTGATTGGTTAGTCCTGTTAAACTTGCATTTTTTTCCATTTTGAATTGTTTTGATCGTTAACTGTCATGTTCAAACAATTTTCTTTTGTACTGTACGTATTGAATGATTGATTGTAATGTAAAATAAGAATTATTTATGTAAATCCGTCACTGAAAAGCAGTAAGTCAAATTTTTTGGGAACTTAGTTTAGTATATTTGACTAATAATTTGATCTTTATTTAATTTTAAATTAACATTTTAGGGAATTTAGGGTAATGTAATTGCCTGATGTAAATGCCTAAGTGCGTGTGCAAGCACGTAACTAATTTCTAATTCTAACACATTTAGGGAACTTAGCTTAGTTTTTTGACTAATCTTGAATCTTGTTTAATTTTAAATTAATATTTTAGGGAATTTAGGGTAATGTAATTGCCTGGTGTAAATGCCGAGGTGCGTGTGCAGGCACTAAACTAATTTCTAACATATTTAGGGAACTTATTTATAACTAATATTTTGTTTTATGTTTAATTTTAAATTAACATTTTTTGGAATTTAGGATAATTTAACAGCCTGATGTAAATGTCTAGATGCATGTGCAGGCACTAAACTAATTTTAAATTAACATTTTGTGGAATTTAGGATAATTTAACAGCCTGATGTAAATGCCTAGGTGCATGGGCAGGCACTAAACTAATTACTAATTCTAACACATTTAGAATTATTTGGCTTAGCTCTTTTGACTAATCTGGAATTTTGTTTAATTGTAATATTAACATTTTGGGGAGTTTATGGTAATGTAATTGCCTGGTGTAAATGCCTAGGTGCATGTGCAGGCACTAAACTAATTTTTAACATATTTAGGGAACTTTGCTTAGTTTTTTTTACTAATGTTTTTGTTTTCTGTTTAATTATAAATTAACATTTTATGGAATTTAGGATAATTTAACAGCCTGATGTAAATGTCTAGGTGCATGGGCAGGCACATGACTAATGTCTAATTCTGACACACTTAGGGAACTTAGCTAGTTTTTTGACTAATCTTGAATCTTGTTTAATTTTAAATTAACATTTTAGGGTATTTAGGGTAATGTAATTGCTTGATGTAAATGCCTAGGTGCATGTGCAGGCACTAAACTAATTTCTAACATTTAGGGAACTTATTTTTAACTAATATTTTGTTTTCTGTTTAATTTTAAATTAACATTTTGTGGAATTTAGGATAATTTAACAGCCTGATGTAAATGCCTAAGTGCATGTGCAGGCACTAAACTAATTTCTAACATATTTAGGGAACTTTGCTTAGTTTTTTTTACTAATGTTTTGTTTTCTGTTTAATTTTAAATTAACATTTTGTGGAATTTAGGATAATTTAATAGCCTGATGTAAATGCCTAGGTGCATGGGCAGGCACTAAACTAATTACTAATTCTAACACATTTAGGGAACTTGGCTTAGCTCTTTTGACTAATCTGGAATTTTGTTTAATTTTAATATTAACATTTTGGGGAATTTATGGTAATGTAATTGCCTGGTGTAAATGCCTAGGTGCATGTGCAGGCACTAAACTAATTTCTAACATATTTAGGGAACTTATTTTTAACTAATATTTTGTTTTCTGTTTAAATTTAAATTAACATTTTGTGGAAATATGATAATTTAACAGCCTGATGTAAATGTTTAGGTGCATGTGCAGGCACGTGACTAATTTATAATTCTAACACTTTTAGGGAACTTAGCTTAGTTTTTTTGACTAATCTTGAATCTTGTTTAATTTTAAATTAATATTTTAGGAAATTTTGGGTAATGTAATTGCCTGTTGTAAATGCCTAGGTGCATGTGCAGGCACTAAACTAATTTCTAACATATTTAGGAAACTTAACTTAGCTCTTTTGACTAATCTTGAATTTTGTTTAATTTTAATATTAACATTTTAGGGAATTTAGGATAATTTAACAGCCTGATGTAAATGCCTAGGTGCATGTGCAGGCACATGACTAATTTCTAATTTCCAACATATTTAGTGAACTGTGCTTAGTTTTTTTTTACTAATGTTTTGTTTTCTGTTTAATTTTAAATTAACATTTTTTGGAATTTAGGATAATTTAACAGCCTGATGTAAATGCCTAGGTGCATGTGCAGGCACTAAACTAATTTCTAACATATTTAGGGAACTGCGTATTTTTTTTTTTTCTAATGTTTTGTTTTATCTTTAATTTTAAATTAACATTGTATGGAATTTAGGGTAAAGAAATTGCCTGATGTAAATGCCTAGGCGCATGTGCAGGCTGCATACCAATTCTATTTTTTTTTTACAGATTTTAATCATTGCCAAAGGAGAATGTGAAGTAATTTGTTGAACCAAAGGAGAATTATTCGGGAAATCTCGACAATGATATAGGAAAACAGGAATAAATATCAAAACATAGCACATGAAAATGTGTAAGAATTAAACGACAATAATGTAGAATGACATTTTTATTTTAGTCCGTTGTATTCTATGAAACAAATTATTTTTTAAATGTTCTTTTTGAAGTAATTCTGGCATCTGCAAAAAAAAATATTTTTACTTTATTAAATTTTATTATTGTAATTTCTAATTTAGTTTATAAATATAAATGCCTTAATGCAATGATCAATCATTTATTTATTTACTTGGTCTGAAAAATATTTACAACAATAAATTATACACAAACCAAAAGGAAAACATTGCGAAATGGAAGCAAATAATTTATAACCAAACAACAAAACTCACACTTAATTCAAAAAATCGAATCGAAAATAATTAAATTTGCATTCTTTGTCCCGTAAAAATTACTTTCTTTTTACTGTACATTGACTTTTTATACTTGTCGATACTTGTCGATTCATACAATTTCGCTTTATATACTGTACAAAAATCTCAGTTCACATTTGAGCTCAAAAATCACCAAATATTTTCTTATTCCAAATAAATATCTTCAACTGGATATGCTGTTTCAATAAATTTATGATAAAACCTGTGAAAAGCACGTCTGAAAATTACAAAAATAGTTAAATATTAATTAACAAAAAAATTAACTTTTGTCAAAAAATGTAAATTTTTTTACCCAACAGCCTCAGCGACAGAACGAGTCGATTCTTCACCACTGAACACGTGACATGCAAATCGATCTTGCGTTGGATGTTTGGTTATAAATCCAAAGTACCTTAAAAAAATTTTTTTGATTAAATGAAACATGCATAATTTTTCAGGTAAAAATATTTTTACCTGTGGTCTTTAGCGTGATATCCACAAAAAGTGATATTTTTAAGTGAGAAAAAATAATCGTGACATGGAACGTGATTCGGAGGTGGTTTGCTTTTATCAACCATCCTTAATCCTTGATCACTCACTTCGAGGATACATGGGTGTGGTGGGTGAGGAACTGGATGTTGTAATCGAACAATTTTGTGCACTGCTTGACTTAAAACTTCGTTTCCCTTATGTTGATGAACTTGTAACGAACCAAGAAATTGTAGTAAATAACGCTCTTTCTTCACTTGAATGCCATCTTGAAAAATAAGATAAATTTTTAATTAAATAAAAATTTTTAAATTTTGGGGTTTTTTTCCCAACCTGGGTCGAAATCGGTGTAATCGACATCAGTGACGTAAGCACCTGGAAAAACGCCTCGTTTTCCAGATCTTAAGTTAACTCCTGAAATTTAAATAAAGTGTTAAAAATTGGTGGAAATTTAGAAAATAATTTTGGTTTTTTTTGGACCTTCACACCAAAGGTCGTCCGCTTCTTTTTGGACGTAGACAGGATCACCAATTTCGACCTCAATTTCGTCAGGGTGTCGAGGAACAAATTTATGTAATCCT
The DNA here is from genome assembly GCA_034696085.1 of Stigmatogaster subterranea. Classification (NCBI taxonomy): domain Eukaryota; kingdom Metazoa; phylum Arthropoda; class Chilopoda; order Geophilomorpha; family Himantariidae; genus Stigmatogaster; species Stigmatogaster subterranea. The sequence continues at coordinate 8,593 of JAQIWS010000088.1, forward strand.
CGATGACTGGCTTCGAGAAGTTCAAGGGTTCCGTTTGATACACCTGAACTTGAGACAGGCGAAGTTGGTGACTCGTAACCTGATTTGTGTAAAAATAAAATTTTGGTTTAGCGTATTTTGGGTTTGTCGAGTTATATTTACCGTCAACGGTTGGTGAAAAACATTTGGCACCTTCTGGAGAATGAGCAGTCGAGTTACCACTGTCGAAATCAACGCAGTGATCTTTACCAATCGGACTTGAATCTTCTTCTGAAATTGAGAGAAAATCAGAAAATTCGTTTTAAAATACTTGAAAAGTAAAAATGAATTAAAAATATTTATTTTTGATATTTTTGAATGTTTTAAACAATATTTTTGATTTTTTGAATATTTTAAGCAAAATTTTAGATTTTATTAAATATTTTAAGCAAAATTTTTCATCTTTTGAATATTTTAAGCAGAATTTTTAATTTTTTGAATATTTTATGCACAATTTTTAATTTTTCGAGCAATTTTAAACAAAATTTTTGACTTTTTTGAATATTTTTAAAATATCAAAATTTTTTTAAAAATATTCCAAAAAACTCAAAAAACAATTTTCTAAATCACCTGGTAAGTGAATATCATCTTCATCAAACACAATATCACCAATATCAGTTTGCTCCGAGTTACTATAATCAAAATAAACTCCAACTGGAAGTCGACTTGGATTTAGACAAATTTCACTTTCTTCGTCGACATTTTCAGCTTCACGAATCTCGTCGGCCAGCGACGGCGCTCGTGTTGTGAACACTACTGAGGCACTTGTAGCTAATTTAAAAACAAAACAAAAATTAAATTTTAGTACAAAAAATCATAAAATTAACAAATTTCAAAATTTTCCACCGTTAGTCCATTGCTGATTAATTGGAATCGGTGGCAACTTTCGTCTTTTTCGACCCGTGGTTTCTGGAACGTGATTGTTAATGGAATCCTGTAAAATATTAAATTTTTTAGAGATGGAAAATTATTGGAAATTATTTTTTGATGAGTAAATCGAGTTTTAATTACCTGGTCAAAGGTGTAATTTGCATTTTTCTCGTCAAATTTGGGTAAATTAGGACTGGAAACGCTTCTATCTTCTTCTAAACTGTCTTCTGAACACGAATCCGGGGATATATCGTGGGTAAAACTAGATTTTCAAAAAACATCTTTAAAAATCTTTAAGAAAATCAACACGAAATCAGTGAAAATTCAAAATTAACGCCTAATCACCAGAAATTAATTATAGATTTTCCTAATAACCAAGAAAAACTTAAAATAACAAAAACTGTACAAAATAAAAATAAAATTCAGTCGAAAAAAATTTAATTTTAATTTCTGAGAATCACGGCAGTAAAGCCCAACCGATGGGGTTGCGAATGTCAAACCGGACGCGAATTAAACTAAGGCGTAACTTTACTACCATCATATTTAATATTGATATTTGGTTATTAATAAATAAAATATTTTACTTACGTGTAACAGTGTTGAGGCGCTTTGATGTGTTGGGGCAATTTATCGAAAATTTGACGAAAATGCTCAAACTGCGGTTCAGCCATCTTTGGTAGATGACGTTTTAGTTTTCGTCGCCAGATGGCGGTATTGAACAGTCTTCTATAGTATAGCTTATTGATTATAATACTGTTCAGTATAACGTACCATAGATCAAACAAAATTCTTAATTAAAAATTTTTGAATTTTGTGTTTTTAATTTCAAATATCGGGTTACATTTACATAAAATTTAATAAATCAGAAAAATTTTTAAACAAAAATTTCGGTTTTTATTTACATATTAAATAAAATCTATGGCAGTCTGTACCAACCATAATTAAGATAATTCATTTAGCAGTTAAACTTAGTTGATCGTAGGCGGCTAATCCACATCAGTGGCTAAACCGAGTATTTCTGATTCGGTAATAATAAATTAACCAATGGTAATCATCTCCTACTGATATATAAGGGGACTTTACATTTGATAAATTGCACTTTGCACCAAGCAGTTATTGCTTAAAGATCTTCGCGCTGAGAAATTTATTATCTACGATGTCGGACAATTTGCAAGAAAGTCTTCAACTACATAAAGCTCAATTGCTACAAGTCGAATCTTCATTGATCAACGATCCGGACAACGAAAGTTTATTACAACTTAAACAAGATCTTCAAAAAATTGTCGAGTTAACTGAAGAATTGTTGGATGATAAGTCAAAGAAAACCGAAGTAGCGCAACCGACGCTTTTTTCTTTGCCGGATAATTTTTCTGTGCCTTTTTCGACGAGTTTTCCCGTTGTAGCAAAATGTGCAAGTTCGAGAAAATCGCGTCTACAAACAAAGGAAGATTATGCACAACGCGCGGAGAAGAATGAACAGAGGAAACAACGTGAAGAAAAGCAACAAGAAACAATGAAGACGAGTTGGCAACAGTTTAACTCGAAGGTTATTAAGAAGAAGAAACATGGATTGGTGAAGAAAAGCATTTTTGCAACGTCGGATCTTGCGAATGCTAAAGTTGGCGTTGGAACGTGCGGCGTTAGTGGCAAACCAATGACTGGATATAAATATGTAAAACATGCACCAAAGCTGGGTAAGAATATTCGAGATAAAAATATAACTAAGTACAGTTTGTAATTTGATGCATATCGCAATTTTGAATAAAATCTGAATTATTAAATGATTTATTTGTTTCTAGTTTCATCTGAAATATTACAAACTGTCGAACATTGTTTTCACACAGTTTTTAAGTTACTTTTCGTTCGTGGAAAATAAATCAATTTTTTTTTGTACAATAACTTGAAAATTACTATGTGCAAGTAACTAAAATGTTTTTTGTTACTTTTTCTAAGTTTTCAATTTAAGATACAGTAATTGAAAAAAGTTGTTTTCGAGCGCGTACTCTGTTATTTGGCATTATATCTTGTAATTTTCTCCGCCTTACTGGTCGATATGTTATCGTTAAAAGTTAGTTACATACTGACGTTGTTAGATCACAAACACATTTGTTCGGAGAGCGCAAGTCATTGCAAAAATTACATTGTATTCCCGTTTTAACAATGACTGAAAAAAGAGTTATAAGAAAAATAATGCGCCGCTTAATTGCGGGCGAAACCGAAGATTTTGATTTATTTTCTGGGTTAAATGAATCGCAAAAGCAAAAATTCTATTTGAAAGTGTGTTGGTTGATTTTCGTTGCCATTTGCTTTTTTCTGTCTGTTTATCAAATTGAAGACAGAATTGATTATTATGTCACTGAACCAACAGTCTCAGATGTTCGTCACGATGTAGTTGAGGAAATGCCAATGTTAACTCTTTGCACCGATGAAACGGACAAGTTCTTGAAAATGGAACGAGCACTGAAACTTTCGGGTAAATCATGGAACTCTTTGACCACGAAGAATTATTGGGATATTAGAAATGCAACGGAAGTCATACAAGCAGCGTATTTTACACAAGTTGGTTAATTTTATACTGTTAAATTACACTGAAGTTTAAAGATAAATTATTATTTGTTTTACATATACAGAACAACAATTACATTTTTAATGCTTCTTTGAAAAATATTGTGACTATTTACGGAATTTGTACTGACATTTATGATGGTAAGGGGAATTATAATTAGTTTTATACAGATATTGTGATCTATATATTCTGATTTGAAGGTAATTCTTCGTTGCCATTTGATTACTCAACGTTAAAATTGCACGTCAATTTCAAAAGGAAACTTTCATATGTAGTGGTATTGTATACCGCAGCAGTGTACTATTTTATTCTCTGCTTGTATGTACTATTACATCTAAAAAGGTTAATTTACTTAATATTTTATTTGATTAGCAAATTTTGAGACCAAAAAATTTACGTCATTTGGAACACCGTGTGCGTATTCAGCCATTGCTCTCATTGCGCGCAATAAACGTCTTAATTCAAAAAGTACTACGAGGTATTTTATTTAAAATATTTACTACAATGTTTTGTCTCTAGTCAATTTTCTTGAGTACAAGAAGAAAACGATGTCTGCCAGTAAAACAACACGATGAGTGCATAGTTGAATGCGAACAAGCAATTTTTTCATCGAACTTTCGCTCGTGCAGGTTGTAACAAGCAACTAATTGATCATTTGCATTTTGCAGAATAATGTATTGCGTTGTCATTACTAATTTTTTTACACAGATTTCCATTTATGACGAATAATGTTAGTCTTCAGTATTGCAAAATGCAAGGAAATCCAGTTACACTGAGTTTGGATTTATTATTATTAATTTTTGCAAATCACAGTATGTGTAGAAAATGTGTCAAAAGTTGCACAAGTACCACAATGTATCATGAAGTGGACTATAGCAATATTGAAGATAGTGAAATCCAATTGCACCTGCAACGTCCTACTGTTCAAGTAACCCAAGAACGAATATTTTACGATTTCGTCTCCTTGTTATGCGACATAGGTGGCAGCCTGTCGCTATTTTTGGGTTTATCTTGTTTATCTTTTGTGGATGTATTTGTAAATTTGACTATTACCATTCTACGCAGAAAACAGTGGGCTAAATTATCAAAAACGGAAATGTTTTTAAACGTGAAACAAAAATTGAATGATTGCGTTGAGCAAAAGAAGACTGATGTTGAAACTAAAAAATGGAAACTATCTAAAACAGTAATCTTTCTAATGAAAATGCTCGCCTTCTGTATTTCAGTGTGGCAAATATTCTGGAATATTTCCTATTATTTCACGTACCCAACATCAGTAACATATAATTTGGAAATGAAAATTAAGGATATTTTACCATTTATGGTGTCATGTTTAATGTCAAGTAAAATGTCCAACATACTGGAAGAATTTGCGGTTAAACGAAATAAATCAGTTGGTAATATTGACCTTATTGATTTACTACGCAAACCATCGAATTTTACTGATGCCAATAAAATTTGGCAAGAATCATCGAACTTGGAAAGTTTTAACGAGGTATTTTTAATTCTACAAAATTAAATTGTAATATCTTTAAGTTCTGGAACTTGCAGTTTGCGAGACGACACCAGCTTCATTCACCTGCAGATCTTGTCATTGCTGATCCATTTGTAACAATATTTGGCAACTGCACGCTTCACAAAAAACCAGGTAAATATTTTAACTTAAAAATACAAATTTAATTTCTGTGTACTGATTTGGTTTGGTCTGTTTTCTAAATATATTTTGCTAGTTTTCATTTCAAGTGAAATTACAAGATCCAGTTGCACCTACAAGGTATCTTTTACACAGTTGTACTAGGGCAATTAAACCAATAATTTAATGTATTGGCGCAGGCCTTTTTGTTACCACATGGTCAGCCGTTTAATTTAATGGATTATAATGAATTCCACTGTTACCAGAATCACGAAATGCAATATGTTAAGCAATTGGTAAAGGAAAAGTTATTGCTTGTACTGCATGTATTTGTAACAGTATGATATATATATAACAATTATATTAAAAGGTAATACACGTTAACACACCAGTTAAACCCTGCGTGCACAGAAGTGATATGCAATTAAGTGCGAACAAGACTGTTATAAATCTAAATTACTTGAAAAGCAGGTTAATTGCAGGTCAGTCCTAGTAAAGTCAAATTACAGTGAAATAATAATTTTCAAATCATTATTTTATCTTCCAGTTTGCCTTTTATCGATTACTGGGATTTAGATAGTTGTAAATCGTGGAATGCTGCAAAGAACACAATTCAGGCATTTACAGACTCGTATATTCGCGTTGATCCAATGAGAGATTGTTCGTGTGGGGTAAAATGCGAAGAAATAACATACAAAAAAACTGCTTTAAGAAGTCATAAATATATTATTACGTTATCGGCCTACTCAGAAGAAAATCAATATTGGGAGGTTATTACTGAGCAATTGTCATTTTCAGTAGTCAAACTCTTTTGTAATATTGGGTCAGATCTAGGTAGCATTTTAGGAATTTCAATGTTATCGTTGTTCCAAATCTTTAGTAATATTTCACGGGCAGTACTTTTGATTAAAATTAAAAAAAAATAATGGGAACACATAATAACACAATTCTGTAGTTAAAGTTTATTTCATCATTGATGGTATAGCTCATTTGACGCACAGAATATTTCATTTGACCTACAGTCTCCCAAAGAGTTGTGGAAAACTTGTATTGACAATTGGTTTCAAGTAATGTATAAGTCTATAAAATATTGTAAAAGCTGGTTGCGTAAATTTACAATCTTTTTTTTGCCATTTTTAAAAATTAATTTTTATTAAGCGGCTAATCCTTTTAGGTGGCTACATTGAGTCATACCCGTACAATCTGATTAGCTTACACCAATGTGACCAATGGTAATCATTAGTCATTACCTACTGATATATAAGGGACTGTTCATCTGGTAAAACGCACAAAGAAGTTATTGTTTAAAGATCTTCGAGTATTACAACTTATTTCACACGATGGCGAATATGCAAGATAATTTAGAGTTAACCAGAATGCAGCTATGCTCACTATACGTCGAAAAACTATTGCTTGAATCTTCTGCACTCAACGAACCGGTCAACGAATATTTACTGCAAATTAAAGAAGATCTCGAAAAAATTATCGGGTTAACTCAAGAATATTTAAACCCACCGTTACCGAAAACTCAAGGAAAAGGACGGAGAGTTACTATGATGAAAGCTCGTCGTTTGACGGCTCGTTCAACAAGTTTTCCAGCTACAGCAAGTAATTCATCCGTCGAAGAGATGCGTGGTTCAAATGAAGAATGAATGAGACGATTTGGGAAAAAATTGCTGAGTCAACGTTTGTAATACATTCTTGAAAATAAAATCTGATTTGTTAAATTAAACTTACTAGCGTTTAAATTTATTTATCTTGTCATCGCGGTTGTCCAAAATATGTTTATTGCTAATGAATTTAGTTTCGTACGTTGTTTTGCAGCTTTCACCGCCCACGCGCAGATTAGAAATACAAAGGACGTCATGAAATCAGCATATTTATCACAGGTTGATTAATTATTGCTATTAGTTTTGAAGTGTGATGCACATCTCATTTTTTAATAAAGTGAAATCCATGCTACAATTCTTTTATTCTCTCTGAAATACCACGTTAAAGAAAAAATAATAAGAAAGTAATTAAGTGACAATTTGTAATTTAGTAAGTGTGTATTCGATAAAAATCAGTTTTTATTTTTCCGATTGCCGTTATTGTTAAGTTAAGAGGTTCGTGTATAAAGTTTTGTATTTACAAATTTTTACAACTTGAAAAAATAATTGATTTTTGTTGGTTTCAAATTTTTTCTTTGCTACTTACGTATTATTTTTTAAGTTTTCAATTTAGTTGCAAATTTTTCAGTTTAAATTCAGTTTTCGAGATAACTGGAAAATTTTTGTTTTTAAATGCAAATTGCTTTGTTTTCAAATTTACCAGATGTTTGTCGCATTATTGATCGATGAAGCTGCGCACTGACGTCGTTATCACACTCACTCGCGTGGACTGTGGTAAGCATTGAAGTGCAGAGAGGGTAATGTGTACAGATTACCAACTTTGTTACTGAAAAATGCACCGTTCTATTGCAATGTCTGGGAAAAGAATAACCAGAAAGATGGTAAACTGCTTAATTTTAAACAAAACTGAAAGTACTTACTTTTTTTCTGGACCAAATGAATCGCAAAAACAAAAATTTTGTATGAAAATAATTTGGTTGCTTTTCGTTGCCGCGTGTTTTTTCACATCTATGTATCAAATCGGAGATAGAATTGACTACTTCGAAAGAGAACCAACCGTCGTTGATGTTCATCAAGAAACTGTCGACGAAATGCCAAGTTGCACTGAAACCAATTTCTTTGCTCAAATGGATTACAGCAATGTTAAGAAAAATGAAATCCAATTGCATCTTCAAAGTCCTGTTTCCCGAGTAATTCAAGAAAGACTCTCGTATCAATTTGAGTCCATGTTGTGTGATATTGGTGGTACTTTATCGCTATTTCTGGGATTGTCATGTTTATCATTTGTGGATATCGTTGTAAACTTGTCCAATATTATTGTGCGCAGAAAGACATTAGCAAAAATGTCGAAAATGAAAAATTTCCAAAAAGTTAAACTAGAATTCGATAATTATATACAACAACAGAAAATACACATCAGTCCGAAAAGATGGCAATTAGTTAACGCGTCAATCTTTATTATAAAAATACTTTTGGTGTGTTTCTCGTTGTACCATATACATTGGAATATTTCTTATTATTTTACCTACCCTACATCAATAACGTATAATTTAGAATATCCTTTTATTAAAAAACCTTTCCTCGTCGTTTGCATGACATCAGAGAAACTACAAGAAAAAATGAAAGAATTTGCAACCAGACAAAATATTTCTTTTGGACGTGTTAACCTTATCGATTTACTTCAAGAACCCTCTAATTTTACTGACGCTTGGCAAATTTGGAATGAATCATCTATTTTGGAAAATTACAAAAAGGTTTCTGATTAAATTATATTATAAATTAACTTTCATCAGCAACGTGAATATTATTTACATTTCGCAGTTTTTTAAAGGCACTGATCTATATGATGTTGACAAGCCATACATTACCCTATATGGTAACTGTACTCACCATTACGCACCTTGTAAATATTGTATTTTTCAAAAATTTGTTATTAATTGATCTAATATTTGTTTAATTACTTTGAAAGTTTTTTTATATGATGGATCAAAATCCGATTGCACCTATAAGGTAGTTTTACCAAATCAGCGCAGTAATATGACTGAAGACTTGTGTAATATTTGATACAGGTTTTTATGGTCACGCCACACAATCCACTTAATTTGAAAGAATATATTTTATTCTACTGTCATCATAGTAATCACGTATTCTCCAAAAAACAGTTGGTAAAAGTTTAAAAAAAGTAGTTGTTTAGTTTAATACTTTTTCATATTTTTGCAATCATTTTATTAACAGTTAATTCGTATTAATACACCAGTAAAACCGTGTATGCTTACCAATGAAGCGATTAACTGTGAACAAAATTGTTTTAAATCTAAATTATTAGAAAAACAGATTACAGGCAGGTATAATTGCAAAAGATTTACAATGAAATGAGTAATTTCTTACGTCACAATATTATTTTTCAGTCTGCCTTTCATCGACTACCCGGATTTAAGCATTTGCAAATCGTGGAAATCTGCAAAGAAAACACGTGAGAAATATATTGAGTCGTATTTTAGTGTAAATCCAATTCGAGATTGTTCTTGTAAGATAAAATGTGAAGAAGCTATTTATTTTAAAACCGTAACGAGAAATTCCAAGTATCGCGGAAACATGGTGCATTATACAGAAGAAAATGACTTTTGGGAAGTCATAGCTGAGCATTTGTCATTTTCAGTAGTCAAACTTTTGTGCAATATTGGGTCAGATGTGGGTAGTATTTTAGGAATATCAATGTTGTCGTTATTCCAAATCCTTGGAAATATCTCACAGGGTTTAAGTTTTATTAAAAAGAAAGAATGGAACAGTCTTAAAAATTTGCACTTATAAATTCCACCTACAGTATAAAATTTGCAGATTGTAATTTTTTTTTTAATTAAGCAAAATTAATCTGAACAGCAACTTTTTCTAAGTCCATTGATTGTTTTTTCGCTATTTATTTAATGTTTGTCTAAAATTTTCAATTTAGTTGTAAATTTGCTGCCTAAATTCATCTTGTATTTTTCAAACATAATCTACTTAAACGCAAATTTTTCTATTAAGACCAAAATTGTGCAATTTTGGTCTATGTTAAATATATTTCACTCTTATTATTCTGGTTATACTGTTCAATGCACAATTTGCGTGTATTATAAACTTATTTGTCTCACAGAACTAGTCATGTCTTTTACTGCACCATCTTAACTTAATTACAAATGACAATAACCAAAGAAAGTATAATAAATGCTGGTTTCGTAAATTCACAACATTTTTTGCCATTCTTTAAAAATAAGCGGCTAGATTGAGTCATTCCCGTAACATGTGATTAGCTTACAACAATGTGACCAATGGTAATCATTAGTCATTACCTGCTGATATATAAGGGCTGTTCATCTGGTAAAACGCACTAAGAAGTTATTGTTTAAAGATCTTCGAGTGTTACAACTTACTTCACACGATGGCGAATATGCAAGAAAGTCTCGACTTATCCAAGATGCAACTGTTATACGTCAATATACTACTGCTTGAATCTTCCTCTCTCAACGAACCGGTCGATGAACGTTTACTACAGATGAAAGGAAATTACGAAGAAATTATCAAGTTAAGTCAAGAATATCTATCGAAAACCCAAGAAAAAGAACGGACAGCATCGGTGAAGAGAGCTCGATCTTTGACGGCACACAATTCATCCGCCAAAAAGACGCGTTTTTCAAATGATGAATCAACGTTGCAAAAAATTTACGGAGACGACATCGAGAAAGTCGACAACGGTTTAACGCGATGGTTGGTAAAAAAGGATACCGAAAAGCATTGAGAAGAATATTTTTGCAATATATTCTTGAAAATAAAATCTGATTTGTTGAATTTCTTTGGCCTTAAAATTGTCTATTGCTCCTTTTTGTTTTATTTTCTTGTGATTGTAAAATTTTCGTTTTACCCGCGGTATTTGAAAAGTTTACTAAAATTCTCGTAATTACTAATGAGGGAACTCTCCTAGATTAATCGCCGAAGAAAATAAATGAAATTTTTCTTGGGGAATTTTCACCAAAAATTGCCACCAGTGGCGCGACATACCCACTAAAATCGGCCATTTTTATTGCACGCGGTTTTCCTGCAATTGACTCAAAGGACGTGATGGATTAGCTTACAATAATGTGATCAATGGTAGTCATCACTTACTTATTTATAAGAGACGCACTGTTCATCTTGTAAAACTTACAACGCAGTTATTGTTTGAAGATCTTCGCGTATTGTATATATAACTTATTACGAATGATGGCGGAAATGCAAGAGAGCCTAGATCAAACCAAAATGCAATTATTATACGTGGAAATATTGTTAATTGAATCGTCTTCTCTCAACGAGCCTGTCAATGAAAATTTACTGCAGATTAAAAGAAGTCTCGAAAAAATTGTCGAGTTGACTAAAAAATATTTAAGTAAATCGTTAATGAATCTCAAGAAGAACTGACTGCATCGACGGACGAATTTTTCAACTGATAATTCAACTAATTCGCCAAATGGGAAAAATCTAGTTTATGAACGAAGGATCAAAAATATTTGTGCGATGTCGGATCACGTGAAGGAAAAAGTTGGCGTCGGATTAATGTGGGAAATTGACGGAAACTGAAGATTGAACGTTCTTAAAAATCTATAAAAATCTTTATTGTTACCGATACTTTAAATTACATATACATTAATGTTTCAAATGCACCACCTCAAACTTGTTACTTGTATTATATTTTTGTTACATCTGTACTGTTCAATAATCGTGATTTTTAATTTGAATTTGTAACATTTTTATTCTTGATTTCATCAGAGTTTCGATCGAAGTTCCACCGAAAAAGATTGTTGTTCACTTGCGTGGATTTGTAAATATTTCGAATTATTTCAGTACAACCTCCATCCCTCAATTAAAATCGTCAAAGTCGTGACGTGACTCCAGTCACGTCAAACATTGACTTTTTTTTGATAATATTTAATTCATTTTTAAGTTTTCAATTTATATGCAAATGTCTCCATCATATTTTTGTATTTAATTGCTGTACGTTTCACAAAAATGCAAATTTTTCCAATTGCAATTTGACTAAATTTTTTTCATCTGACACGAAACGTCAGTTGTGTAACATTCAATTTTCCAGAGAGCGCATATTAACTGAAATATTACTAACGTTTCTCAACACGCTCTGCGTCAATTTTACGGTGACTGAGAAAAGAATAATTTGCAAACAGTACGTCACTTAATTTCTAAAAACCAGTTCACTGCTTAATTTTTCGCAAATCAAAGCTACGAATACGACACTACAATTTGCGATTTAAGACGGATTATAGCGATTCCACCACGGTTTGCGTAAATAAATATTGCAACATTTTAGTGCACGTTGTTGGTTGTTTTATATTGCTTCCGATAATTAATCTATATGCATTTTTTGGGGTTAAAACAGCCAATAATTTAATCGTTTTTCGACGTATAATTTTTATTAATTGCAACTAAAAAGAAAAGGTTTTAAAATGAGAAATTCTAGCGTTAAAAATATTTTCACTCTGCATTATCGAAAACTCGTGCCGCTAGAATAGTTTAAATTCAAAAAGAGGTTGCATAATTTGTCGCCTCGTGGTGACCTCTAGTGGGAACAAATAATATTACGATATTGTCAGTATGAAGCTGCGCACCATGCTGCGCACAAAGAAAATAAAAGTTAAAATCGTTTTTGTTTTTTGACTCGCGCAAGATATTGACAGCTCGATAGAAATATCGGCGAAAAATGAATTACGACTTGATTAACGGATTAATTATAGTAAGATATCGTTGTTAAAAACCTGTGACCATGATTTTATGCTGATTTATCAGTCGTTGAAAGTCCAACACTGAAAAAATGAAAAAGAAAAAAAATAAGCCTAACGTTAGGCTTATTTTTGCGTAAAGTTTTTTCATTCGTTTAAACGATATTAGATTAACTTTTATTAATTGTAAAATAGACTAGGTGTTATTTTTAACTTTCGGATGATCTATACTTAATCTTAATATTATTTTTACGTGACTTTTACAAATTTGAAAATAAAATTTATTTTTTTTCCATTTTTAGTCGTAGTGCTGACGATCAAGAGGATTTCCAGCCATTGCTGAAAAAGCCAATTTTTTGTACGAAGGACAAAATTCAATCCGTAAGTCAAATTTTGTGTATCGTAATTTATGTTGTCAATTTTTTTCTAGTTGAAATCTGTTTTCCTTAAGTTGTCGGATGTTACACTTCTACCTCGCTCGAACATCAACATCACGCAGCGATTAGGATGGACTTTATTATTATTATTATACGGGAATATAGTAACAAAAAGCTACCAGACGATACATTTTGTACACCGCGATATTTTTGTTGCTATTTCACAAATTTTATTTCAGGTAATATTTCATGCCACTCACGGTAAGTGTGGTTTACCTCAGGTAATATTTCTTGCCACTTGACGGTATATTTTGTTGCCATTTCTTGCTATTTCTTGCGATATTTTGCTATTCATTGCGATTTTGCTATTTATTGCGATACTTTGCTATTCATTGCTATTTTGCTATTTATTGCGCTATTTTGCTATTTATTGCGCTATTTTGCTATTCATTGCTATTTTGCTATTCATTGCTATTTTGCTATTTATTGCGCTATTTTGCTATTTATTGCGATACTTTGCTATTCATTGCTATTTTGCTATTTATTGCGATACTTTGCTATTTATTGCGCTATTTTGCTATTTATTGCGATTTATTGCGATTTTCGTTGCTATTTCACAATAAATTTTATTTCAGGTAATATTTCATGCCACTCACGGTAAGTGTGGGTTATCTCAGGTAATATTTCTTGCCACTTGACGATATATTTTGTTGCTATTTCTTGCGATATTTTGCTATTTTTGCTATTTATTGCGATTTTTGCTATTTATTGCTATTTATTGCGATTTTTGCTATTTCTTGCTATTTATTGCGATATTTTGCTATTTATTGCGATTTTTGCTATTTATTGCGATATTTTGCTATTTATTGCGATATTTTGCTATTTCTTGCTATTTTTGCTATTTATTGCGATTTTCGTTGCTATTTCACAATAAATTTTATTTCAGGTAATATTTCATGCCACTCACGGTAAGTGTGGGTTATCTCAGGTAATATTTCTTGCCACTTGACGATATATTTTGTTGCTATTTCTTGCGATATTTTGCTATTTCTTGCGATATTTTGCTATTTATTGCGATTTTTGCTATTTACAGCGTTTTTGCTATTTATTGCGATTTTTGCTATTTACAGCGTTTTTTCTATTTATTGCGACATTTTGTTATTTATTGCGATACTTTGTTGCTATTTCTTTCGATATTTTATTTCATTTTCACTTTTTATCGCTTTCCTTTATATTTTATGTTATCAGGTTTTCAGGTCGCTTAATTGCATATATTTTACTTTTCATTTAATGCTGGTAACGGAATTTAATAGATTAATTTAACACTATATATTTTAATTGCAGTGACTATAATATAATTGAAATACATAGGAATAATATAAGTAAATATAAATGAATCATATTGTTTTTAGTGCAAATAAGGAACCAGTATTTCACTAATTTTATTTTGTCTTATTTTCAGTTTTTTTATCTATAGAAATTTCATTATGATAGCATTTGAATTTGGATTGAAGCATATATTAATCGCCTTTGATTTCAGTTTGTATTTGAGGCCTACGATGTGATAACTTTATTGCCGGCAATACACATTTCTAGCAGGTTATTCCATGTTTTTATCCGGATCGCGCAGGGGTTGGATATTTACGGAAGATTTTCTAAGTAAGCAAAGCGTTAATATTTTCCAGCGGCCTTTTGACAAAAAATTTTCTGAATATTTTCTATCTCTGCTTACAGCTGCGCAATGTTCGTGTTCAACATAGTGGAATTTCTGGAATTACAGAAAATTATGAATTGCTTAATTTAATGAATGTTTAGTTTTGGCTTTGTTAATCGTTAATTGTAAATCGGTGTGTTGCGATGTAATATAATTAGCAACACGTCTCTGTAATAAAATATTCGATTATTTATTGACACGTTCCTTGGTTTAAAGAAATGCGCAAAAGAGATTAATTTTGATATTTTGTCACGGGGTGGCGTGTCACTCGATGGTACACGGCGTCATGCTGACGTAATACATCAATGTATTTCACCACGGATTGCAAAACGTGATGCAACTTACTTGAAACTCGATATCGACGTACAAAAACAATAAGCAAAATATATTTGTCTGCAAAGTACTCCGGATTACTACTTTTACTCGTCGCTGAACATCGCTCAAAATGGTTCGTTCGCACAACCTACTTGTCCAAAGAACAACGAGGCGTTGAAATTATTGGAGATTGTTACTCCATATTCTTGCAGAATTAAGAAAGGAATTCGTGCCGTGTGTGAATGTAAATTATTAATTAACAAATATACACATTTTTTTAATTAACCCGATTATTCAATTATTGTGACTTTTAACCAATTCTCTTAATTACATGAGAACTATATGTGATAATAATGTATAAAAAATTTGTTAAATTTATAAATGTATTGTATAAATTTTGTTGGTTTTATTTCTATAACGTGTGCACCATGTTGTAACCCTTAAATAAAATTTTTAATTCATATACCTTAAGACGTGGTCATGTATTGCATACCGGTAACCGAAATTTAGACATTTAGTGTGAATATTGAGTTGTTGTTTTTTTTGGAAAAAAATATTTAATTCATTTTCAAGTTTTCAATTTATATGCAAATGTCTCCATCATATTTTTATACAGTATTTAATTGCTGTATTTTTCACCAAAATGCAAATTTTTCCAATATTGCATTTTGACGAATTTTTTTTCGCCTGACTGGTCGCAATTAGTGCTGACACGGAACGTCAGTTGTGTAACATTCAAAACTCCACAGAGCGCAAGTAAATAGTTTGCTTAACGCTTCAATGACAAACGCTATGACTATTTTTGGACTGTGTACAAAAATACAACTGCTGTAAGTTGTTGACGACTCTGTGCTTCATGAACCCGGAGTATAAAAATTACGTACCATACTGATAAACTACGGAAATTATTGTACGGTATGTGATACAATGATTGAGAAAAAGGTAATTCGAAAAACAGTTCACTGCTTACTATCGAGTAAAACTGAACACATCGATTTTTTTTCGTCGTTAAATGAGTCGCAAAAACAAAAATTTTATGTAAAATTTTGTTGGCTATTGTTTGTTGTTGTATGTTTTTCCGCTTCTGTTTACCAAATCGTAGATAGAATTAATTATTACATATCCGAACCAACTGTTGTGGATGTTCGACACGACTTTGTTGACGAATTGCCGATACTGACTCTTTGCTCTGACGAAACAGTTGAGCACGAGAAAATTAAACGCGAACTGGAATTGTCCGGAAAATCGTGGAATTCAATCCCTAATTTCACCTCCAAGAACTACTGGGATATCAGAAACACAACGCAACTCATAAAAGCAGCGTATTTTACACAGGTAAAATAATGTTCATTAATTTAACAATAATCTATTAAAAGACATTTTAGAAAGAAATTTATATTTTTATTGCAGGAAAACAAATTTATAGTTAACGCTTCTTTGAAAAACATTGTGACTAAGTTTGGACTTTGCACAGATATTAGTAATGGTATAAACAACCGATAATTGCTTGCATCATGCACAAACTAACTTTTGCTTACATTTCAATTTTGTAATTGAAGAAAAATCTTTGCTGAAGTCTGATTACTCAGCAGTAAAACTGCACGTGGTTTTTAACAAGATAGTTATGTCGGTGTGGGACGTTGCAATAATTTGACAATTTTAATTTTTGTATTTTGATCTTTTAATTTTACATCACTTTTTATTATAGTCTTTTGTAAGACCAAAAAACGCTATTTTCTTCAACTCCGATACAATATATAAAATATCAGCGTTTCCACTTTCTGCACTAAGAGTTACAGTTGAAAAAGTATATAATAATCTTTACATTTTAATTATTTAAAAAATTGTATCATTTTGTGAGTTTGTCTGTAGTTCGAGTCTTTAAGGAACGTCGGGGGAACAGTATGCGTGCCCCCAGAGCAACTCGAAAATTGCAAAAATGACTGTGAACAAGAATTACTATCGTCACGATATGGCAAATGCAGGTAATGCACAGAGACAAATTTAAAAAAAATTTGTTGAAAATAGTCATATAAACATTGTTTGTAGATTCCCATTCATGACAAAAAATGAAAGCAAACCGTATTGCAGAATATACAGACCGCCACTCGATATGCTAACTGAATTAATAGAATTTATACACATTAATTATAAATGCACGTGCATTAAAAGTTGTGTAATCACAAATTTGGCTGTTCAAATGGATTATAGCTATATTGGAAAATCTGAAATCCAATTACATATGCAGAGTCCCATCGTCCGAATTGTGAAACAACGGTTATCTTACGAATTTATATCCTTGTTATGCGACATTGGTGGTAGTTTATCTTTACTTTTGGGATTATCCTGTTTATCCCTTGTTGATATTGTTGTAAGCTTGGTTAAAGGCTTTGCACGCGGAAAAAAGTTGGCTAAATTTTCGAAAATGAAAAATTTCTCAAAGATTGGACAAGAATTGAATACGCTTATTCAGCCAAGAAAAATAGAATCAACCACAATAAATTGGCAGTTGATTAATAAGACAATGTTTATACTAAAGGCAATTGCTGTATGCTTGGCTTTGTACCAAAGTTATTGGAATATTTCCTACTATTTCACTTACCCTACTTCAAGAATATTTGCATTAGGAAATGTTCAAGACGAAAAACAGCCATCGATTGTGGATTGCATGATGTCGGAAAAAATACAAAAAAAATTGGATCAACTTGCATTTAAACATGATATTTCATTTGAGGATGTACAACTTGTTGATTTACTTCAAGAGCCATCAAATTTTCGCGATGCTCTTGAAATTTGGAAGGAATCATCTAATTTGGAGAATTATTCAAATGTTTGGCATTGAATTAGATCAAATGTTCAATATTAGTACTTGCAGTAACTATTGATTTCTTACGTAGTTTGTGAGAAGATCTAACGTGAAGGATGGTCTTAATCCACACGTAACAGTCTATGGCAACTGCTCTCGTCATGAAAGAAAGAGTAAAAATTTTATTTTTCTAACATTTCTTTGTGAATAATCTACCATTCTGTATTATTATTTAAGTGTTTTATTATCATACTGGGTCAAGGTCCAACTGTTCTTTCAAGGTTTCTGGTTTCTGGTTTTTACAATTATCAAATTTAATTTATTTTCTATAACTAATGAACATATCCAGCTATTTTTGATTGTCCCATCACACAACTATTTCAAGTTAAAGGAATATATTATAATTCACTGTCGCCACATAAACGAAATACTGTTCAGAATGTTATTGGTAAAAAAATTCTAGATTTTAAATACGCAAAGTAGTCCTATTTGATATCTTTGCAATGACGACTTTTTGAAAAGATAGAGCGAGTTAATACACCAGCTAAACCCTGCGTTGCTGAACGTGAAGCGATTGACTGTGAACAAAATTGTTACAAATCAAAATTACTCGAAAAACAGGTTACGTGCAGGTACTTACGTAACTTTTCACTGTTAAATATTAATTTTTTTAACCACATTTTTACTTTTTAGTTTGCCTTTTATTGGTTCTTTGGATAATTTAGCTACATGTCAATCGTGGAGATCCGCAAAGAAAACATTTCTGGCATATGTAGATTCGTACTTCAACGTTAACCCAATCAAAGATTGTAACTGCAAGATAAAGTGCAAGGAAATAGTTTATCTTACCAATGTAGCGAAAAATCAATACCACAGTGAATTTAGTGTTGCGTACCTCGAACGAGAACATAGCCACTGGGAAGTCATCCGTGAGGAATTATCATTTTCAGTAGTCAAGCTTTTGTGTAATATTGGTTCAGACATAGGTAGCATCTTAGGAATTTCTGTTTTGTCGATATTCCAAATCCTTGGGAGCGTTTCTAAAGCAATAACTTTTGTTAAAAACAGAAGCAGAGGACGTGGTAATACCAGAAATAAATAGATATGTATATTTACTTCTGGTAATACAAACTAACGCGTTGGTACTTTATTTATTTTTGCAATATCTATTCTAGTATCACAAATTGTTGTAATCCTGAAGTTAACTCTCAAGTATCTATTTAACGGACTATTAAACTCGTACACACTATAAAATTTATTTTACTAACATTCTTAACCATAAAATCTTTACCACTACCGGTATTACACGCCATATGTTTCGAATCCAACGTGATAAATTTGTTATTTATATTATATTTATTATTACGCCAGTGTATGCAAAATCAATTCCAATGTCAGTTGATTTATTACTGCGACTAACGTGATTTTAATCAATTTTTAACTATTTATTTTAGCTGTAGTAAAAGTTTTGACCGATGTTCTACCGAAAAAGACTGTTGTCCACCTGCGTGGGTTTGTAAATATTTCGAATTATTTCAGTACAACACTTGTTTGTTCAATGAATCGACTTTATTACGGGAAATATTTATACATAATGTAGATTAATTCAAACTATTTCAACTTAAAAATGAGTGAAACGATATTTTGATATTCGAAACTTTTATTAACAAAATTCAAATCGTAAATGTGACAATATTAAAAAAATTATCAAAAAGAAAAACACAAACTCTACTAACTGAACAAAAAAAAGCACTTTTTTGTATAATTAATTACACTAGAACTATATGTGATAATAATGTATAAAAAAATTTGTTAAATTAATAAATGTATTATGTACATTCCAAAAATGATCCAATGACTAGCGAAATTTAATTGGTTCCATTTGTGTAATGTGTGCTCCATGTTGTAACCCTTAAATAAAAAATTGGTGTTTTAAAATAAAAATATTTTTTTGTAATATTTTAATTTTACCTGATCTTGGATCTGCGAGTTGTCGTCAAACATTACTCCTAAATAAGCAAGATGGAAAAGTGATAATAATGTAAAACCAAAATTCGTTGCGTGGACGAGTGGATGATTCTAAAAAATGGCGGATAAATAAATTAATGTCGTCATTTCATTAAAAAAATTTGTGAAGTAGTAAATTTTACTGATTTGAACTGATGATCGCAGTCGTGTTTACACTTTCGGGCGAAAACACACGCGTTGAAAATATTGCCTAATTTTTGACGAAATTCTGTAATTAAAAAAAATATTCGAAATTTTTTAAATAAATTTTGTTAAACATTTATTTTGTTGCAAAATCTCCCAATTAATTACACTCACCATATTCGATGTATGTGTAAAAACCTAAAGATAACAGCACGGCTGCTAATTGAAAATTTAAGCCCTGAAATTTCAGCAAAGTGTAAAAATATTATTCTTCGTAATTTTTCAACTTAAAATTTTATTCTTACGTGTAATAACGAACTAGCGATGTAAGTACTAAGAATAGCTTTATAGTTTCCTAATGGTTTTACTATCCTAAAAACATCTGGTGATAAAATTCAAAATTTTTTAGATTTTTCCTTTCATTTTTAGATTCATTTTACATCTTACAAGTTTTTAACCACAAATGCATTGGTTTGTTCCAGTAAACTACAACTTCGCTTAACGATCTCGGAATTTCAATTTTTTCAGGTTGTGACACGAAAAATTCCCTAAAAATAAAACAAATTAAAAAATTTTGATTTTTTTACTTAAATTCTAAACTTGCAAAAATTTACCAAAAATCTACGCCTGTTCGTCCCGCTATTAAAATCGTTGTTTCAGATATAAAACATACGAAATAATGACTCGTTCGAAATGATAAGGCATCTCGGTATGCTAATTTCCACCTGAAAATTAACAAAAAATTTTAATTTTTAATTTTTTTTAAACCAACAAAAAATATTTATAAATTTTATTTTCTTACTTATTGCCAGTATTCGAAAACAGCCAGTGAGAAAAACAAGATGAGTATAACAAAAACGCTAACGCTAAAGAAGCTGATATAAAAATTCTCATACACCACAAAAATGACTGAAAATATTAAAAAATCAAGTTTGTTACAAAATTTATGCTATGTAGATATTGCAAAACTTACCGGAAATAATTTAGTATGTACAATTTTCGTGTAATCTTTAAAATTATGCCATGGACCGAATATTACGCTTCCTGGGGATAAAATATATCCGCCATATTCAAAGATGGAGGGTAACCGAGTTAATTGACCAGAATCCAAATCAAAACCCACAGAAATCACTTTCATTGTAAGTATCATCTGAATTCCTATCAAAAATATAATTTTCATATTAGAAAATATTTAAAATCGTGAAATTTGTTAATTTACCTCTAATTTCGTGCCATTTTTTTGTATCCACAAGAAATATTTCACTGAAAAATACAAAATTTTGTTTAAAAAGCATGAAATTTAAGATTTTTAACAAGAGTTCTTACCAAATAATAATAAATAATACTACAAGGATTGCACAAAATCCTCCGTGACATTTTCTACCGCTTTTATTTACTAAAAATAACGTTAAGTAAGCCAAACAGCATAAAATCAACACGTAGATTATCTTCAATTCCGTAAATATCCACACTGCACATAATCCAGCTGTGATCGACGATAAATGAACATAAGTTGGTGACATAGGAACTGTAAAATAAATAAAAATTGCTTTAATTTTGAGTTTTTTTGATTGATTTGCACCATCACTAACCACAAGAAACGAAGATTTTCAGTGCAAAATTGCATAAAATTAATTTAAACACGGGAGATAATGACTCAAGGATGATCGGGGTCACGCAACCATTGAAAAGATCACTTAAGCTTATTAGATTTTCACCACTTTCATAATCACGGTCGACGAAAGAATTTTCATATTCAGCATCGTACATGTCGAAATCGCCATAGTCGTCATCGTAAAACGGGAATTCCTCTTCCATCGCTGTAAATCCAGCTCAATGTTTAATAACTTATCTTCATTATTGCTGTAAAAACGAGAAAAAAGCAAATAAATTAGTATTTTAAACTTTAAATTGATAAAAACGTGCTGGGATTAAGTTTAAACCTTTAAATCTTTACTCGGTGTTCTTCGTTGAGTAAACGTGACGTCATTGGTGACAATATTGAATTACGATACGTATCTTAAAGAATTATGCTGACTGACGTCACAGAAATTTAACTTTTGTATTTCACCACAAGATGGCCATTTAATACAAAAATGCGGTATTTTTGAATACGTAAATTTTTTTTTTTACCTGTTCAGAACTTTAAACACAAATGTCTATTATTTACTCAAAATATTTATTTTTAAATTACACTCAAAAAAAAATTTCCTTTAAATTTACCAAATAACAACCGACCAAAAATAAATACAGTACATAATTAATTCACCTACAGACACCATTATTTATACATTTATCTATTAATCGCACACCATGTAAACAACACCAAGCCATAAAACAACTTAAACTATCGATTAAGTAATCAAGACTCAAGACTACCGCCTAACAGCGCCATTTTATTCCCTGGTGGCCGAGTAGTAAACACCAATTTTATTTCCAAACAAACCACCAAACCGACCTTCCGTCAATAAAACTCCACAAATAACTATAAATACCGGTCTATTAAATAAATATCAACTTTCGATTGCATTATTTACACCTTACATAATTTATCACCACAAATCCCGCCACCCGGTGGCGCTCGTGGTTGTTTATAGCAACGCCCCAAACGCGGCGTTGGAGGCGAATCCACGGCCAACGGCAGGGAAGAGAGCATGTATACTCGAAACAGATCGAAACACATTTTTTACCTCGAATTGACCAGCAAAACACACGAAACATGTAAGTAACCATAATTTACTCACTACAACCATAAATCAACCAACTCCCAAACCCGCCATTGTTTTTCTCACACAACACACATAGTTGCAAAAAATTTCAAACGTTATATATTTTTAACATACCGTGTTTAAAACCATTTTAATTCCACTTAAAACGATTAATATCAACACCCGTGTGATTTCCACCCGTAATCGTTTCAGTGACGTCATGATTTATCTACTCAATTTATTAATGGATAATTAAAAACAGGAAAAACAAACGATGAAAATTTTTTAAATTTGGTTTTTAAAGAGTTAAAAACTTTAAAAAATTACGGTATACGTTACGTTATATCGAGTAGAGCACTGGGTTGAGGAAATCATCCCCAAACATGAGATGAAAATAGCTCGTTGGGCGGCCTTCGGTTTTTTCTTGTGTACCAACTTTGGGCGAAGTGACGTCACGATTTGTCCTCACACGCGTCAAGTGTGATACAGAGTTGTGTAATAGTTAAGTAATAAATTACTTAGAAAATGAATGAATTGTAATCAGGTTCAAATGTCGGGTGTGATGTAAGGGTGTTGTTAAAAACAAATTTTATGTGGGGGGGAAAAAAAAATTATTGTAGTTGCGCGTGCCAAGGTAAATATCTGCGCATGCGTAGTAGAAATTAATGGTTTAAGTGAGATTTTTGGTGATTTTAAACAAGAATTATCGATTAATATTTTTTTTTAATCGTTCAATTTTCGAAATTTTCAATTTTTTACTCTGCACATGTCAAAAAAAAACATCTGTGCGTGACTAATAAAATTCAAAATTTTTTTTTTAAAATATTTTTTCCTTGAAACGACAATAAAAAATTTCTCCTTATTTTTTAATATAATATTCAGTAAAAACCTTTAAAAAAATTTTATTGTAAAATTCATAAATTTTTATTTCGACCAATCACGTGACGCGTATCAACCCCCAATTTGTTATGGTTACGGTTTCAAAATTATACATGTAAACATTTTGCGCATTGCGTGGGACGCGTGTTTGAACTTCATGCATAAGTCAATAAGTCGAAAGTCTGCCAAAAAATATTTTTAAAGCGTACCGTAGATGTTATGGTTAGTAAACAGCAGGTAATTACGTGACAGCTGCGTTTTTGTGACGTAATCGTTGATGGATTTGTTAACCAGCGAATCTGGTTACGCTTTAATGGCGGCGGGGGAATTGGGGTTATATCGTATAAATCTCATTATTTTTCGAGTTTAGAGGAGATTGCGGTTACGTTGAGTTAAAATTGTAGTAAATTAAAGTGTAACTTCGTCATTTTTTAGTGATAATTGAGCAAAATTATCGATCGGTTAAATGATACGGAATTAAGGTGAAGTTGAGTGGTTGATGTTAGGTAGCAATGTCACGTGATAAAAATTTTGTTTTAGGGAGATAAATAAAAGTCAAGTTCAAAGAAAACAATGTTATCTTGGTTTATTTGCTATAAAAAATGAGATGTAGTTACCGACAGGTGTTTTTTTTACCTGAATTTTGAGGTTAAGTTTCAGATAAAAATTATAGAAAGGATTTTTTTTATTAAAATATTAATTTTAGATGATAGAACACCACAAAAAATCTATTAATAAAAATTTTTTGGCAAAAATATCAAGGTTTCATTAAAAAAACTAAAAAATCTAAACTAACTTTAGTGATTTATTTTTATTCCACACTTGCGCAGGTGGAGTGATTAATTTAGACCGTTAAACCTCACCTTAAAACATCCCAAAAAACATTTTTCAACCTCCTTCCACCTAAACCTAACTTAACCCTATCCATCACGTGACATCAAATATCTTACTAAAACGCCCAAAAACCCAAAAAATCATAAAAATTATATTTTTAGCATATTAAAAACCCAAAAATATCCTCTCTTAAATCTTAACCCTTTGACAAACTGCCAAACGACCTTCGCAAAACCGAAAAATTTGAATTTTTAAACCACCGAGAAAATTAAGCCTAACGCACAACATCTCAATTCCGGCCTTCAATTCCAATAAAACACATAATTCATTATATAATCCACTATTATCCATTACCGAATAGAACAAAACATCCTCCAAAAAATTTTTTGGTCAAATTCCAAAAACTTAAACCTAACCCAAAATGTCACTGGGTCGACTATAAAATCTCAACGCCAGATGGCGCGGTGTGATTTTCAGTTATTTAACACTTAAAAAACATAACCAGATTTTGCTTTATTATTCATCTACAATACACAAAACTTGTGAAGGACGGGTTAAAAATCGTGATTAAACTCCCTCGACGATCCGTGGGTGGGGACCGGCGAGATTACTCGATAAGCGTCACGCTTGTAATGCAGTTTGGTTTGATTTTCGCTTACATTGTTCAGTTTTTTGGTAAGTATACGTTGTTTTAGTGTAGTTACGTAAAATTGATTTTTGTTTCTTTTATCGGTTTAGCTTAAAAACTCCGGATTATCGATCAAGTGACATTTGGCGGTTTTTTGTAGTATTGACACACGAGTAAATATTTACACGGTTGCTTAGATATTTTGAATTTTCGTTTAATAAGGAAAATGGCGTTATCGGTGGTTTGATCACGTGACACGCGTTATCGGTGACGGTAAAGTGGTACCGCAGGCGTGGTTTGAGTTTTACGTGGTGTTACCGTACAAAAAGTGTTGTGAGGTAGTTTGATTCACCTGTGATTTGATTTGGGTCGTAAAAAATTGTGATTTTGGTTTTCCGGGGTTTTGTGGTTTGATGTTTTTGTAAGGTAAATCGATTAAGTGAAGTTGTTTGATGTGTTTACGCAGGTGGTGTGGAGTAGTTACGGATTTGTGAGAGCGTTTTACGGATATTTCGTTTTTGGTTGTAGCTGGCTAGGATAAGGTGACGGTGAGTTTGTTTTAAATTATTTTTGTTTGTGGGGTTAGGGTGTAGAAATCCGGAGGAACCGATAATCCGGATTTTTGGACTTTTTTAAAGTGAAAAATTCGGATTAACCGAAAATTCGGACTTTTTGGATTTTTCCATATACCATAATTTTGCCCTTCTTTCATTTTCATTAAGTGTTAATTTTAAAATCCGAAAATCCCGATTTTCGGACTTTTTTAAATTAAAAAACTCGAAAATCCGGAATAACCAAATCCCCGAATTCGGATTTTCGGACATTTGTTGCACATAATAGAAGTCATTTAGTTATTCACAAATTTGAAAATTTTCTCCCTAAATTTACCCACAAAACTTCAAAAATCCGAACTTCTCAACCCGGATTACACGATTTTCCGGATTTTCGGTCATTACTTTTAAAATTCAATTTTAAAAATAAATTAAAAAATAAACAAACTTCGAAAGTAAAAAAAAAATCCAAAAACCTCGAATCCGGATTATCGGATGATCCGGATTTCACCCAACCACTTTACACTGTATATCACTAAATTTTTCCGCAATTTTAAAATTCGAAAAACATTTGTACCCAAACTGATATCTAAAAAAAACAGTCGAGTAAAGTCCACAAACTCAACTTTTTATCACTAAAAACTACCAACACCTAAAATTCAATTTTACTCCCACACAGTTTGACGCACTGAATCATGGGATCATTCGCAGGTCACGTGGTACCCGGATCATGCTTCATCGTAGTCGCCCTCTGGTGGTCGTTCGCGATATTTCGCGACTACTTCAAAAGCAAATGCAACAATACTCGCTACCGCACCACCACGTCCTTTAAACTAGAAGACTATCCCAACTTTCCATTAGAAAGCTTAGTAAAACTGCTACTAGTCGTCGTTGGCATCACCGGAGAAACCGTCACCGGCTTCGACGATAATGGCGTCTTCGTCCATATCAACAACGGACAACATATCACCATGTTCTTCTTTTTCGGAATTCAAGCTCTAATCGAAATTTTACAATTCTACAACTTCCCCGCTATCCCCGCTAACGCAGAATATTTCACAAGTGTCCTTGGCTTTTTCATGGAAGGACTTTTATTTTATTTTCACCTGCACGGACGTTCTCACCTGGATGTGTTAGTCCACACTTTACTTATAGTTGCGATTTCCGGTTGTTGCGTCATGATGGCGATAGAAATGTTTGTTCGAAATAAAGTTATGATACCTTTAGCGAGGGCTTATTGGGTTTTAGTGCAAGGAACGTGGTTTTATAACGTTGCTTTTATTTTATACCCACCTTTACCAGGTATGAAACCGTGGAGTGACGCTGATCATAATCAAATGATGTTGGTTACGATGTATTTTACGTGGCATTGCGCTGCTAATTTTGGGTTGATTTTGTTCATTGGGGTTTTGGTGTCGTTGAGGTATCGAAGAGGGTTGGCGAATTGTCGAGAAAATGGCGGAGTGAGGATGGGCGCCATGATGAAGGAGATTAAAGCTGAGTTTACGCCGTTGAATCAAGTTGAGTCGGATAGTGATGGGGTGTGATAGGTTTTTAGTTTCTATTAGTTTTATTAATTTTTTT
This sequence comes from Stigmatogaster subterranea, assembly GCA_034696085.1. Classification (NCBI taxonomy): domain Eukaryota; kingdom Metazoa; phylum Arthropoda; class Chilopoda; order Geophilomorpha; family Himantariidae; genus Stigmatogaster; species Stigmatogaster subterranea. The sequence goes on from JAQIWS010000088.1 coordinate 35,581, forward strand.
GCTGCTTTTTATTGAAAATAATTGTTATTTTTGAATTTTTTTTCACCGTCCATTTTTGTGGTTAAGCTGCTTTGCTTGGATTACGTGGTTAATTTATGTGGATTAGAGAAAAATAGGGTTGAAGGAGTTAAAAAAAAATGAAAGTTGCTACTTATTTTGTAAATATTTAGATGAAGAAATGTTTTATTTAATTTTTAATGCAAATTTTCTGTTTTTATCGTTGTTGCATAATTTCGCCACCAGGTGGCCTTACTGCAAATTTTTAGAAATATGCACTAAAAAATGCAAATAATTACTTTAAATTACGCTGTAATTTTTCAGAAAACAAATTCTAGTCTCGTTGTTTAATACCAACACATCAGATTTTGAAAAATTGAAAATTTTCAATCAAATTTCAAGTTTTTAAAAATGAACTCACCTTATGCCTTTGCATAATGCACCTTAAAGTACTATAAACTGCTTAAACCAAAGCAAGAAAAAACTTTTACTACTAACACTTTTTAGTAGATTAAAGTAGACCTGAATTTTTAAGTGAGAAATATTGTTAAGTTGCAAATTTATCAAATTTATTGACTTTTTTGGACAAACAAAAAATTGTATATTGCTGTTGAATATTTTCAAATATTTATGGAATAAGTTGATGATAATTTTACAAAAGATAATATCGAGTTATTTACACTTATTGACAATCAGTGAATAAAATTATAAATATGTGCCTCAATTTTTTGGTGGTGTTTGTGTTTTTTCTCAAGTTACATGCATAAAATTTTAGAAATTTTGTAATGAATACACGATAAAATGAAAACTAAGCCTTTTATCACTTGTTGTGAGTCTGCCAAGAGCTTGGTGATTAACTAAATGAGCAGACCTAGATCCAAAATTACTGGAGAAGATGTTGGAACAGATGCCAAATTGGTTTTTAACCCTGAAGAAAATGTGGTTTGGTTTTATGGTGGTTAAGAAAAGGGTTATTTTATTAATGGTCAAGGATAATAGCTGCTTTTTTTTTTATTAAAAGAGCAGGTTTGAGGTGTTATTTTATGTTTATGATCATTTGTAATGTTGGAAAATGAAGGATTTGGTAAATAAAAGGTAAGAAAGATGGAGTTTAATGGCGGAAATAAATACAAAATAATGTTTGACATAAATAAAAGTGGTGATAAAGGTTTAATTTTATTTATCAACCACTCCTTTTAAATAATAAAAGTCTCACAGTAAGGTTAACAAACTGAAATTACAGCTAATGTTTATTTTTGATAAGGTGAAATTGACCTCGCCATGTGCGCAGCTGGTTTTTGTCATTCATTAATGCCAGTAAATATCCAATTGTAATAGCGAGAAAGAGTTCAGTGACTCGTTAATGTTATTTCAACTGAATACAAATGGCCGCCGATGATGAATGTTTACCTCCGTTACTCAACTTTGTTTTTCCTATTAATTCAACGACACTTCCGAATTTAACGAAACTGAACCAACGATGTATGATTTTGATATCGGATAATTCATCGTAAATATAAATACCAATAATTTTTCAATAAAACAGCGTTAAATTTTTACAAATTTGAATTTTTATTTCAGCATCGCGCCATCTTTGATTTTACAAACCGCACTCTCGGTTTCAATTCAAGACGAAAAAATATGTTACGTGTTGCAGACACCTTTAAATTCCTTACCGCACACTGTGCATTTGATGCCAAAATCAACCGCGTTAACGTTACGTAATATTCAATTTATTTACACCTCGGATATTCGCCAAGTTGAGGACATGCTGGCGTCGGTGCATCTAAAACAACCTTATCCAGGGTTAATAGTGTTAGATCACTTAGATCATTTATTTAAAGATGTACAAGTGAGTCTATTTGTAGTTAATTAAGGTGTGATTTAGTGTTGGGATTTTAATTTTGTTTTATTTTGTTAAAGGGTGACGAATGGGATTTTAAGGTTGCGAAGTTTTTGGCGCTTTTGTGGAACACGTCTCAATTTTTAAGTAAGAAAAGGTGAAGTTGAAAATAATTTTAACGAGTTAAAAATTGAATAAATTTATTAATTTTTGTTGAAATTTATTTTTTTAGAGATCAAATTTGTCCTGTGATAGTTCGGCATCGAGGAAATGACGTCATATCGAAGATGAATGTTTGGAAATTATTTTTTACTCAAATTTGGACCGTAGAAAGTAAAATTTTATTTCAATGTAATGTAATTTATTACAATTTTTATTAATTTATTGCTAATTTAGGTGAAATTGATCACTTCAATTTACACGTTAATTTAATCACGAATCTAGTCAACGATTTCAACATCAAATTCATCGTGAAAAACGACGAATTATTTTTGGATAAAATTTACCGAGTTACTAAATAACAAACTTAAAAATTTTTATTTACCTTGTAACATCTTTACAACAAATAATAAACTTTATATAATTTTTTCTGAATTTTCTGTCAAAATAATTCAACTCATCCCAAAAATTACAAAAATTTAAACCAAATTTATTCAAAAAAAATATTCACTCCACCATTCCCAGAACCCCAACCCATAAAATAAATTATCGCCCCGATTATCGTAACCAAAATTAAGAAAACCAAAAGCCACAAAAGCCAATTAAATCCACTTCTTGGACATGGAGGTTGATCTCCAGAACACGGACAGTGAGCATTTCCGTCACATTGCTGCGGATCACACAAACCAGAAGGATGATCTTCGCAATCACAAGTGCATTCGCATACCGTATCAACTGGATGACCGTGATTGGGATCATGGCAGTCACACATTCCATTTCTACCATCTTTTTTAGACTTTATGGGTTTATAGTCTTTTCTTTTGCCCGGCATTTTCGAAATTTTAAGTCAATTTCGTCGGCGTGGAACTGAAAACGGAAATTTTTTTTTAAATTGATTTAAAAGATGGTTTTGGGATTGAAACTGAGTTTTAATAGAAAGATTATGTTGGTTTTAGTAGTAATTTGTGGTTTTAAGGGGTTTTGTACATACTTTTTTGACGTTGTTTCGTTTCGCGTGAAAAACGATTCCAGGTTTTATGTTCCAAAGCAACACCCAAAGTTAAGTTTTTCAAAAAACAACAAATCTTTCATTTTAGAATTTTTAATTCATCTCTGTGGATCAAAATTAAATAATTTAAGTGTTTGAAATACGAAATTTAAAATTTTTTAAGTATTTACCTTTTTACGTATACCGGAAATAAATTCAAATCGTAGAACAACGGCAAGTTAAAGAAAAATCTATTTAAACACCCTACAACAGAATTCTAAATTATTTTTCTCGTATGTAGTTACACAAAAAAATAATTTTAAGCCTGTACCGGAATCAAAAATAAATTCTCTTTAAATTTCGCGGGAGAACAATGTAACAGCCATGTACATAAATACGATCTTCACCACTAGACTACGCCACCTCCTTAACAACCAATCACAGTTTAGTATTCAAAACCACGTGACCAACTCCGTTCCCATAGCAACATACTTGTTGACCAAAACAAAAACAAAGTTTGTCACCTCGGATTTTTTCGATTTTCGGATAAAACTTTGCGCATAATTCGACACAAACTATGCCAGAATGCCAAGCGGAGACAGCAGGAAGGATTTTATCCTCGCTACGACAGGTAAATCACTTCCTTTACAGGTAAACGACCTTTTTCATCCAAAATCAATGAATTTTCGTGTAAATTTGCAGGAAATTTTTTCTCTCTTTCTTTATCTGATGGTGCTATCACTGGCTTATACAATGGGAAAGAAATTAATAACTTCTTGGATAACGCCGGCTGTTTTGTGTTATCTGTCAAAGCCGAAAAACACGAAAATGGATTAGCTCTTCAGTTGCTGAATCGGGTGCGTGAAAAGTTTTGATGACGTCATTAGTTTTTGTGTATTCGTGACGTCATTTTTTATGATGGTGTAGTGGAGTTTTTGAGAATTTGTGACGTCGTAGAGTTTGTTTTGATGACGTTGTAAATTTTTGTGTTAAAAATGTGAAATATATTTTGAATTTTGTGGTTTTAGGTGATTTATTGATGTTTTTTGTTGTTTTTGTAGGTGGAGATTGCGAATGCGAAGGAAATGGCGTTGGTTTTCTTTAAAATTAAGCCTGATGTGATTACACCGAATAATTTACATACGAATGTCGTGATATCGTCGATGTTGGATTCACCGATTAATTCGCTTTATTATTCGCTGCAGAAAGTTTTTGGACCGGTTTTATTAAAAGTATATATATTTGAAATTTGAATTTATTGAATTTTTTATTAAATTTAAATTTTTGGAGTTTGAATTTTTAAAGAAATTTGAATTGAATTTTTAAAGACATTTGAATTATTTGAAATTTTTGTTTTTAAGACATTTCAATTTGTGAAATTTTCGAAAAAATTTGAGTTTATTCAATTTATTAAAGAAATTTCAATTTTTTTAAGAAATTTCAATTTTTGAATTTGAATTTTTTGAATTTAAATTTTTTAAAGAAATTTGAATTGAATTTTTAAAGAAATTTGAATTGAATTTTTAAAGAAATTTGAACTACTTGAAATTTTTATTAAATTTAAATTTTTGGAATTTGAATTATTTGAATTTTTTAAGAAATTTTAAATTTTAAATTTTTTCAAGAAATTTTTTGATTATTTTGAATTTTTTTTAACAAATTTTAATTTTTTCGAACTTATTCAACATTTTCAGGATGAAAAATGGAGTCAAAACTTCGACCCAAAACTTCAAAATTTACTAAACGACTTAGAAACCGGATTAGGAAGTTTACTACGAACACAATCGAGTCCCACTCACGGATCCAAATCAGGACAAGATAATTTTGCTGGTTTAATATAATAAAACTTACCATTTAAAATTTTCAAAATATTAAAACTTTTAACATTTACTTTTTCAGGTATTTTAACACCTTTGGATGAATTTCAATATTGGGAAGATTTAGCGAAAAAGGCTAAAAATCGTGATGAACAAGAACGAGGCAAAAGTTTCAGTGACGTTTTACAACCGATGTTTAAAGCATTTTCCATTTTGGATGCAACGAGTTTGGAAAATTGTGATGATGTTTTGGAGATGAGTTATAACGTTTTGGATGATTTGTGGAAGCTGGATGACAATGGTGTTTATCCTCAAGCGAGAATGGCGCATTTGATGGATGTTACGGGTGAGAATTATGTGCGGAATGTTTTAGAGGGGTGTAGAAATAAGATGGGAAGTTGAGGATGTTGAAATTGTGTAGAAATTGGTCGAGAAATTGAGAAGAGAGATGTGAAAGTGATGAAAAATGATTTTACAAATAAGTGAAAATTGTGGAATTTGATTGGAAAGTAATTTAAAGTATGAAAAAAATAACGAAAAATAACGAAAAAATAATAAAAAATGAAGAAAAACCACGAAAATTTCGAAATATTACGAAAAATTACGAAAAGTACGAAAATTACGTAAATTACGGAATTTGATTGGAAAGTAAGTTAAAGTATAGAACAATAATGGAAAATAGAGAAAGTAAATGAAAAATGAAGAAAAACCGTGAAAAAAATTATTTTCTTGGTTTTTTGACGTTTTTCGTAATTTTTCGTAATTTTTCTTTAATTTTTCTTCATTATTCATCATTTTCGTCATTTTCGTGGTTTTTCTTTAATTTTCAATATTTTTTCGTCATTTTTCTTCATTTTTCATCATTTTCGTCATTTTTCGTATTATTTCACTACTTTTCTTCATTTTTCTGCATTTTTAGTCACTTGTCGTGACTTTTCTCCACTACTTACATTGAAATTGAAAAATTATCATTTTTCAAATTGTGTATAACGAATTATGTAAATTATGCTTACTTTCAAAAAATGACGAAAAACACCGACTTAAAACCCAAAAATCGATTTTCAACACATCAAATTTACCTAAACTTAATTTCACCCTACTACATAACCCTTCCTTTCCTAATTTCACTAAAACTTTCCACATCTCCCCCTCAGGAAACGCCATCGGACGTCACATTCAATCCAAACTCACCTCACTCGACGTCTGGAACGCCCAATACGTCACCGTCGAACAATCTCTCTCCGACGCCTTAAACCTCTGCCAAACTTGGAAAATAAACTGCCATCAACTAACAACTCTTTACTGGCCTCAATACGCCTTACATCCTTGGAAAGGCCAATCCTTTAATCCCAACCAACTCTCCAGATTATCCGACAGATTCGAAAAAGTCTTAAATCTTCGAACAGTTCATAATCATTTACTCAGACTTTTATCCGCGAGAGAAAGAGAAGATTTAAAAATGACGGAAGCGTTTAATCCGTTTTCTGGTCTTAATCCGATTCATTATAATCCGTACACTGAACCGTTGTGGTCCGCGGCTGTGACTCAGTTTGAGTCGAATTTGGAGGCTTCTGAGAGAATCGTGACTGGGAAGTTGAGGAATCAGTTGCATAATATTAGGACTAATCCGTTACAGGTGAGATTAAAGGGATTAAGGGTTGATTTATTGAAATTTAAAAGTGTAATTTGATTTTTTGGTTTGTTTTAGTTGATGCAGGAGTTTAAGAAATATCAGGAATTGATTAAACGACCGAAGATTAAGAAGGATTTGTCTGGAGAAAGGTTGGATTTTGTTGGATTAGGTTGGAAATAATTTTAAATTTGTTTATTTTTTTTTTTTTTTTTTTAGGGAAATGTTGTTGGCTGAGTTAAGTGAATTTTTGAATAAAACTCGAAATGAGTTTCGGGAATATTCAGGTGGTAAAGGTGGACCCGTGAAGTTACCGAATGTTCCTGAAGTCGTGAATAATGTTATCTGGATTCGTCAATTGGAATCAAAAGTAAAATTTTGAGTTGGAAATGTTTTCAGTAAATTTTAATGATTTTTAGTTATTTTTTTGTTGAATTTTTAGGTTGGTGAAGTTGATAAAACGTTGGATTTGATTTTGTCGGATTTGAATGGATATAAAGGGTTGAAAGAGAAGACGAAGGAATTGTTGGAGGAATTGAAAGAGAGTGCGAAAGATTTGTTTGATTCGTGGGTTCAGGATATTTCTTCCGGGATTGACGATAAATCTTTAAGGTATTTTATAACTTAAATTTTTGAAGTTTGATTCTAGTTTTTTCCTAAATTTTTCCGAAATTTTATCGAAATTTTATCGAAAAATTTTGTCGAAATTTTATCGAAAAATTTTGTCGAAATTTTTGTCGAAATTTTTGTCGAAATTTTTGTCGAAATTTTTGTCGAAATTTTTGTCGAAATTTTATCGAAAAATTTTGTCGAAATTTTTGTCGAAATTTTGTCGAAATTTGAGTGGAATGTGTAAAAAAATCATAAAACTAGTTCAATTTTAAAATTATTTCACAGAATCATCAAATTTAAACTCCAAATAATCCATAAAATATTTTTTTTCAGCCTCGCTACGAACCACCAAGTCTTAGAATTCGGCCGCGACAAGAAAATGCGAGTCAACTACAATCCCAGATTAGTCACTTTAGTCAGAGAAGTCCGTCAACTAACCGTTCTCGGTTACCAAATCCCAACCAGAATCCAAACCGCAGCCGAAAAAGCCAAAGAATTCAGTTGTCAAGCTAAAGACTTACAACAAATCGCCAATTTCCACAACACGGTCATCGAACAAATGATTTTAAGTCAAAGATCAATGATGTTAGAAGCAGCCGTTCAATTGGAAAAATTAGTCGAAGAGCAACACGGGATTACCTGGAATAATTCTGAGGTGTTGGCGAAATATATTTCGAGGTTGCAAGACGCTGCTGAAAGATTATCGAGAGAAAATCATAAATTAAGGAATTATCATTATAATATTTTAGAAAAGGTGATTTAAAAAGTTTTATTTTTGTTGTTTTTCATAAATTTTTGATGTTTAGTTGTTTTTTTTCGTAGATTTTTGGTGATTTTTGGTGATTTTTGTTTTTTTTTTCATAAATTTTTGACGATTTTTGTCGTTTTTTCGTAAATTTTTGGTAATTTTCGCTGTTTTTTTATAAATTTTTGCTGATTTTTGTTGATTTTTTCACAAATTTTTGATGATTTTTGCTGTTTTTTTCAACAATTTTTGATGATTTTTGTTGTTTTTCAACAATTTTTGATGATTTTTGTTGCTTTTTAATATTTTAAGGTGAATTCATTGATGGCGACGCCGTTGTTGCGTCAACAACAAAAATGGCGGGAAGTGTTGTCAGAAATTCGTCAATTGATGGTCACAGTCGAAAATCAAGGTTTTCAACAAGATCACATGACTCCGTGGAAAGCTCATTGGGATCGTCAATTATACAAAGCTCTCGAACATCAATATCAAATGGAATTAGAAATTTTGAATGAACATCTACCTGAAATCAACGTTGAGTTGACATACAGGTAAAAAAAAAATTTTAAATTAAAATTTTCGTTCTTAATCGACAAAATTTTTGATTACAGACAACAAAAATTACAATTTCATCCACCGATCGAAGAAATCCGAACAAAATATTTCAGTCAGTTAAAAAGACTGCTTTCAATTCCGAATCACTTTAAAGGGGTCAACGAACTGGCGACTGAAAATTTGATTTTTCCAATCATGGTTGAAAGAAATTCGTTTCGATTTAACAAAGTTTACAAAAACGCGGATGGGTTGTTTAAACGATTATCCGAGTTAATCGAACGATTTAAACCGTGGGTCGTTTTGGGAATGATCAACTTGGATGAATTAACTGATAAATATTTAAATTCACCTGACGATTGGGAACGAAATTTTCGCGCTCTTAAATTAAAAAGTCAAGAAGCGGGAAAATTACCCAGGTTAGTTAATTAAAAAATTTATAGTGGAGGTCCAAAAATCCGGATTACTTGCGGATTTGCTCAGTCCGGATTTTCGAATATTCCGGATTCTCAGACAGTAATTTTAATGTTTAAATTTAACGAAAAATTTTGGTAAAAATTCGATTAGTAATGTTAAATTTTGACATTCGGACAGGTAGAAAATCCGGATTATCGCGTTGTCCACCCGAAAATCCGGACTTTTTTGAAAATTCAAGTTGTCCGGATTTTTGGACTTTTACTGTGTCATAAAATACATACAGTAGAAGTCCAAAAATTCGGACCACTTGGGAATTTGCTCAGTCCGGATTTTCGAATTTTCCGGATTCTCAGATAGTAATTTTAAAATTCAAATTTAAGTAAAAAAATTGTTAAAACTTAAGATTTAAGGAAGAAATTTAATATATTTTAAGTTTGACAAAGAATTTTGATAAAAATTCGAATGAAACGTTAAATTTTGACATTCGGACAGGTAGAAAATTCGGATTATCGGTCCACCCGAAAATCCGGACTTTTTTGAAAACTCACGTAATCCGGATTCTCGGATAGTCCTGATTTCTGGAATTCTGATTTTTGGATTTTTAGTGTACATTTTAACTTTATTCCATAAATTTCTAATAATTTTTGTATTTTCTAACAGTGGTCAAGAAAAAATCGGTTGCATTTCAGTGAGTTTCGCACCTGTAAAAGCGGTGATCGACGATCACATTCAACGTTTATGGGACGCGTTGTTGAGTTCTTTAAGACGTTCAATATCGAGCGATACTTCGTTAGTCGAATCCTTTTCAAACAACGCCATCGAATCTTTATCGAAACGACCGCAAACTGCAGACGACATCGGTGAAGCTGTCGAAAAACACACGCAACTTAATGAGAAAAAAACAGAAGTAAAATTTAACTAAACAAAACAAACAGTTAAAAGACAATAATTTGAATTTTGTACATTTTTAACACTTTATTTTCCAGATTTTTAAATCATTTACCGAAGCAGAAGCTAAGAATAAACTTTTAGGAACGTGGGCGCGAGAACGAGTTGAAACTTTACCCAAATTACAAGGATTGTGGGATACATTCGAGCAGAAAATGAAAGGATTTGAGCAGAATATTTCTCACGAGGTTTAAAAATTTTTTTGTCGAAATTTACAGTAAACACAAAAAATTAATTTTTAGGTTGAAGCGTTGCGAGCGAATAAAGAAGGCGATGTTTTGAATCACAAATTACGTTTAGAACGTTATGATGAATATTGGAAGAAAACTCGACCTAATGACAACGTGGTTTTTGTGAATAAGGAAGAATTGTTTTCTATCATCAATGATTTAAAAGAAAAACGAGTCGAGTTTGACACTCTTAGAAAAGAAGAAGAAATTTTGGTGACGGATTGTACTAAACTCGCGATGCCAGGTGTTGAGTTTGGAGTTAGCGCTGAGATTGAGAAAGAGTTGAAGAAGTTGGAGGAAAAATGGATTCCGTTGGCTGAGTTTTATGATGGTCAAGAAGAGATGGGAAAAGAGTCGTGGAAAGCGTTTAGGTGAATTTAATTTGATAAATTTTGGTGATTTAGGATTTTTGTTCAATTTTTGTTTTCAGAGGGAAGACTTATCGGTACGAGGAATATTTAAATCAATGGGGAGATAAATTAAAATCGGATGGTCCGACTTTTTTAACGCAACAAATCGAAGCTTTTAAGGTGAATTTTTGAGTTATTTGATTTTTAATCGATAAAATTTTTTAATTTTTTGGTGTTGTTTTGAGTAGACGATGGTTCCGTTATTGAAATATTGTCGTGGAGATATATTTTTACGCGAACATTGGCAAGAAATGTTTCAGATTTTGGGAATTCCGACTTCGAAATCAGAAGATGAGCTTACGTTTCAAGATATTCTCGATGTCAAAGAAGCGGTTATAATGAATATTAAAGCGCTAAAAGTGAAAACAAATTTAAATTTTGGGTTTGTTTAAGTGAAATTAAATATTTTAACAAATTTTTTATGTAAATTTTAAGGATTTAAATGGTCGAGCGCAAGGACAAGTGACGATACGTCAAGCGTTGCAAGAACTCGATACGTGGGGCGCGATTGCGACGTTTTCATTGACTGACAGTCAAGATAGTCGAGGAAGAAGTTTGAAGTTGATTAAAGATTGGAAAGAATTACTAAATAAGGTTGTTTATTCTGTTACATCGAAATTTGTTTGAAGTTTTGTTTGAATTTTTGTATTTTTGTTTATTCAGATTGGAGATAATCAAAGTTTATTACAGTCACTCAAAGACACTCCTTATTACAAAAATTTCCAAGACAGAGTTTCGATTTGGGAAACTCGTTTAGCCGATTTGGATGAATATTTACATAATTTAAACCAAATTCAACGAAAATGGCTGTACTTAGAACCAATATTCGGTCGAGGCGCTTTACCGAAAGAACAAGCGCGGTTTTCGAAAGTCGACAATGATTTTACGTAAGTATTAATTATAAAATAATAGATAATATAAAATCTAATAATTTTAATTTTCAGGTCGATAATGTCGGAAATAACTCGCGACAACCGAGTTTTAAATCTTTGCTCGATGTCTGGTCTACGAAACACTTTAAACACTTTATTCGATCAACTTCAACGATGTCAAAAATCTTTAAACGAATTTCTTGAAGAAAAACGTTCTCTTTTCCCTCGATTTTACTTCATCGGCGACGATGATTTATTAGAAATCTTAGGTCAATCTACTAATCCTACAGTAATCCAGTCTCACCTGAAAAAACTCTTCGCTGGAATTCATTCTGTCGGATTTGATTCTGAAAATAAGAGAATTACAGCGATGAATTCGATCGATGGCGAAGTTGTGGTGTTGAAGAACAAAGTTGAAGTTACGTTGAAGGTTGAGGAATGGTTGGGAAAATTAGCGGATGAGATGAAAGATACTTTGAAGATGATGTTGAAGGAGTGCGTCAAGGATTGGTCTTCTGGGAATGGACCTGATCCGTTGAAGTACCCGTCACAAGTAATAATAATATATTGGAATAGTTTTTAAATCGAGGTGAAAATTGGTTAAAAAATGAATTTTTTGTGTCGTTTTTAGATTTTGAATCTCGCGGAACAAATTCGATTTACGGAGAAATGTGAAAAAGCGATTCGAACTGGCAGTTTAAGAGAATTTCGGTCTGAAACTGAAAAACAGTTGAGTTTCTACACTGACACCAATACTTCATCCGCAGATAGCGATGAGAATAAAGTTCTGGATTTAAAATTAAAAGTAATTTTTATTATTAAAAAATGTTTGTGTTTAATAATTTAACGAAATTTTATTTTTTAATTTATTTTTTAGTCTTTGATTTTGGACGCAATTCACGCGATGGACGTTATTGATCAACTGATCAAATCTCAAACGACGAAAGTTGAAGATTGGCAATGGCAGAAACAGTTGAGATATTATCTTCGAGGAGATGGAATTGCTGTAATGAAAATGGTGGATGCGGAATTTAATTACACGTACGAATATCAAGGAAATGCTGCTAAATTAGTGCACACGCCTTTAACTGATAAATGTTATTTAACATTAACTCAAGGTAAATTTTAGTCTTTTTATTTACGATTTTTTCTTGTAATTTTATATTTATTTGATTGATTAGGAATGCATATGGGTCTTGGTGGAAATCCGTACGGTCCCGCTGGAACTGGTAAAACGGAGTCCGTTAAAGCGTTGGGAAGTTTATTCGGGAGACAAGTTTTGGTTTTTAATTGTGATGAGGTAATAATTTTTCGGTTTTGTGAAATTTTTTATTGTGAAAATGATTGTTTTTGTTGTGTTTGTAGGGAATTGATGTGAAATCAATGGGTCGAATTTTTATTGGTATCGTCAAATGCGGAGCGTGGGGATGTTTTGATGAATTTAATAGATTAGAAGAAGCAGTTTTATCCGCGGTTTCGATGCAAATTCAAACGATTCAAGCTGCGTTGAAAAATCAAGCTAAGAATATAAATTTGCTGGACAGAGAAGTGAGTTTAAAAACATTAAATTTTCTTTTTGTAAAAGTTTAAAATTCTTTGAAAACGTTTAAAATTTATTGAAAAAGGAGTAAAATTTAATAAAAAAAAGTTTAAAATTCTGTGAAAAAAGTTTAAAATTCTGTGAAAAAGGAGTAAAATTCTGTGAAAAAGGAGTAAAATTTATTGAAAAAAGAGTAAAATTTAATAAAATAAAATTTAAAATTCTGTGAAAAAAGTTGAAAATTCTGTGAAAAACTTTAAAATTCTGTGAAAAAGTTTAAAATTCTTTCAAAATTTGTTAATTTTTTTATATTAGATCCCAGTGGATCCAAATTCGGGAATTTTCATAACGCTTAACCCAGCTGGAAAGGGTTACGGAGGTCGTCAAAAACTTCCCGATAATTTAAAACAACTATTTCGACCAGTGGCGATGTCGAAACCAGACAACGATTTAATCGCGGAAGTTATATTATTTTCCGAAGGATTTAAACACGCGAAGCAACTTGGAAGCAAATTAGTAGCGATATTCAACTTATCCAAGTAAACAAAAAAAAAATTAATTTTACATCGACAATCCACCTTAATCTCATTTTAATCCTTTTTTAGAGAATTATTAACTCCTCAACAACATTACGACTGGGGTCTCCGCGCTTTGAAAACCGTTCTTCGAGGTTGCGGAAATCTTCTCCACCTCTCCAAAAAACAATCCGAAAATTCGAGTAACTCCAACACCGAAAATTTCGAAAAAGAACTCGTAGTTCAAGCGCTTCGAATGAACACTTTATCCAAACTAACTTTCACCGATTCCCAACGTTTCGACGCTTTAATCACCGATGTCTTTTCGAAAGTCACTTTCCGAGACATCGGATACGAAGATTTAGCGATGAATTTACGTCAAGTTTCCAACGAAATGCAACTAATCGTCAACGAAAATCAAATTAAAAAATCATTGGAGTTATTCGAACAACTCGAACAACGAATGGGAGTCGTCGTTGTCGGTCCAAGTGGATCTGGAAAATCGATTTTATGGAGAATTTTATACAACGCTTTGACGAAAAGTGGGAAAAAAGTTAAATATTATACGGTTAACCCTAAAGCGATACCTCGAACGCAACTTCTTGGACATATCGATATGGATACGAGAGAATGGACTGATGGAGTTATTACCAACAGTGCGCGACAAGTTGTCAAAGAACCACAAGGTATTTTTGAATTTTGATACCTGTGAAAATATTTTTGGTGATTTTTGTTATTTTTGTTTGCAGATGTGACGTCGTGGATTATTTGCGACGGTGATATTGATCCGGAGTGGATTGAATCGTTGAATTCGGTTCTTGATGATAATAGGTTATTGACGATGCCATCTGGTGAAAGAATTCAGTTTGGCCCGAATGTGAATTTTATTTTTGAGACGCATGATTTGAGTTGCGCGTCACCGGCGACTATTTCGAGAATGGGGATGATTTTTCTTAGGTTTGTATATAAGTAAAATAATTAAAATTCGTGTTTTTATCATGTTTTTTTGTATTGAAAAGTTGAAATTTTGAAATTTTTGGTTTGTAGTGATGAGGAAACTGACGTGAAAGCGTTGGTTTCGTTTTGGTTGCAACGTCAGGATGAAAAAACTCAAAAATTTTTACCTGTTTTTATTGAAGATTATTTTTATAAAGCTTTGCAGTTTGTTAGAAATCAGGTAAAAAATTCATCCGAAAATTAAACAACGAATTTACGATTTTCTTATTTTTGATTTTGATTTTTAAGAATGATTTCGTGGTTGAAACAAGTTTAGTCGGAACCGTGATGAATGGATTATCTCATTTGCATAATATTGGAAATAAAGCGCAGTTTGCGTGTGGATTAATTCGAGGATTAGGCGGGAATTTGAGCGACTCAGCGCGTGAAGCGTTTGCTAAAGAAGTGATTTCAAAATTGAATTTTTCTTGATTTTTATCTCAATTTTTATTCATTTACTGATTTAAGGTGTTTTCGTGGACCGGAGAATTATCCTCAAGTCTAACTAACCCTTTAAATACTTATTACGACGAGAAACGAGGAAAAATCGAAGTGTACCGAGATCAAGTATAATTTTACAAATCAAAAACAAATTTGAATATAATATAATTTTTATTTTTAAAGGATTCAATGACGTTGGATGTTAAAGATTTCATAAATGGCGTCGCACCCGTTATCGAAACATCAGACACAAAACGATTTTTAGACGGATTTTCGCCTTGGTTCGAAAACGAATCGAAACAACCTTTTCTTCTCGTCGGTCCCGAAGGATGTGGAAAAAGGTTTTAATTTGATTTATTCAAATTTTATGTCGAAAAATTTATAAATTTTGTAAATTTTTGTATTTTGTAGTTTACTTCTACAACATTGTTTTAACAACTTACGATCAACTCAAGTTGCAATCGTGCATTGTAGCGCACAAACGAACCCTCAACATGTGATTCAAAAATTAACTCAAATGTGTATCGTAATCAGTACCAACACCGGTCGAGTTTATCGACCAAAAGACAGCGAACGTCTTGTTTTATACTTAAAAGACATTAATCTACCTAAACCGGATAAATGGGGAACTTCGCAGTTAATCGCATTTTTACAACAAGTTTGTGTTTTTTATTTTTGACTAAATTTTTAATTTATACAGTATATATATACATGAAAAATTAAAAAATTTGTTTTTTGGATTTTTCAGGTGATAACTTTTAACGGTTTCTATGACAACGTGGAATGGGTCGGATTAGAAGGGATTCAAATCGTCGCGAGCATGACGGGTGGAAACGCGGTTGGACGTCATAGATTATCCCCCAGATTTACATCTATCGTTAGAATATGCAGTATTAGGTGGTTATTTTAATATTTTAACCACTTTTGGGGTTAATTTTAATATTTTAACCATTTTTTGGGGTTAATTTTAATATTTTAACCAATTTTTCTGTTAATTTTAATATTTTAACCCTTTTTTCGGTTAATTTTAATATTTTAACCCTTTTTTTGGTTAATTTTAATATTTTAACCCTTTTTTTCGGTTAATTTTAATATTTTAACCATTTTTTCGGTTAATTTTTGTTTTTTAATCTTAGTTATCCAGATCAAGAACAACTGCATAAAATCTACACGGCTTATCTCACACCGATCGTGGTTCAAATTTCTAGCGATGATTTTAAACGGAATTCGACGAGCAACGCGCATAAACTTGCTGGATCCATGATTCAGTTTTATCAGTTGTGTAGGAAAAAGTTTACGACGGACGATTATCATCATTATAGTTTTACGCCGAGGGATTTGACGAATTGGGCGTTGGGACTTTTGAGATATGATTTGAAGAGTGGTGGTGATGGGAAAATGGCGACGAAAGTTGTTTTGGAAGCGTGGGTTAATGAGGCTTGTAGGTTGTTTCGGGATAAGATGGTTGGTGATGAGGCGAGGGAGAAGATGGATGGGATTATCCAGAATGTGGTGGAAGGAGATTGGAATGTGAATGTTACTGATGGAATGAAAGGTGAGATTTTTGTGGAGTTTTTGGAATTTTGTTTGTTTGTTTGTTTAAGTAAATCCAGAATTTGTAGAATTTAAGAATTTAAAATTTGTAGAGTTCAAAGGTTAAGAATTTGTAGAATTCAAAAACCCAGAATTTCTAGAATATTTCAAATCCAGAATTATTAAAATTCAAAAATCTAGAAGTTTTAAAAATTTAAAAATTCAGAATTTCTAGAATTCAGAATTCAGAATTGCTAGAATTCAAAATTCAGAATTTCTAGAATTTCCAGAATTCAGAATTTCTAAAATTCAAAATCCAGAATTACTAGAATTCAAAATTCAGAATTTCTAGAATTTCCAGAATTTAAAATTCAGAATTTCTAGAATTCAAAAAGTTTTAAAATGGCAAAAATTTAGAATTTCTAGAATTCAAAATCCAGAATTACTAGAATTCAAAATTCAGAATTTCTAAAATTCAAAATTCAGAATTTCTAAAATTCAAAATTCAGAATTTCTAAAATTCAAAATCCAGAATTACTAGAATTCAAAATCCAGAATTTCTAAAATTCAAAATCAAAATTTCTAAAAATTTAAGAATCCAAAATTTCTGAAATGACAAAATTCTTAAAATCTAAGATTTTTAGAATTAATGATTTAATTTATTTTCATCTCTTTAAAGGAATATTTTTCGTTACATTTGGAGCCAAAACTGAAAATACAACTCCTCCAGGAGCTCCGTTGCCTCCATTCGGTAAAAGTTTGGGAAAACTTAGCTCGAAAAATTGGGAAAAAATTGTGGAAAAAGGAATTTTGCAATATTGTAAGATTTTTAATCACTTTTTGAAGTTTTGTAGAATTTTAATTTTAATTCTAATTCTAATTTTTGGATTTAGCTCGAGAGGTTAGAGAACTCGATATTCTCGTATTTGAAGAAGTTTTGGATAATTTGTGCCGAGTCGATCGAGTTCTGAGTAAACCGGGTGGATCGCTATTGATGGCAGGAGTTAGCGGCGTTGGTCGACGGACTGCCGTGAGCATCGTTGCGAATATGCACGGTCAAACATTGTTTTCGCCGAAGATAGCACGCGGTTATGGATTGAAGCAGTTTAAAATGGATTTGAAAACGGTGAGTTTATTTTTGGGGAAAAAATTCAATGAAAATTCAAGATTTCAGTGAAAATTCAAGATTTCAATGAAAATTCAATGAAAATTCGGTGAAAATTCAATGAAAAGTCGGTGAAAATTCAATGAAAATTCGGTGAAAATTCAATGAAAATTCAATGAAAATTCGGTGAAAATTCGGTGAAAATTCGGTGAAAATTCAATGAAAATTGAATTTCAAGATTCAAATTGAAATTCAAGATTTCAGTGAAAATTTAAGATTTTAGTGAAAATTCGGTGAAAATTCAATGAAAATTCGGTGAAAATTCAACGAAAATTTAAAAATTCAATGATAATTCAAAAGTTTTAAAAGTCAAAAATTCAAATTCAGCTTAAATTTCTATTTCTACTTTCAAGGTATGTCAAGCAACCGGCGTTGACGGTCAACAAATGGTACTACTCCTCGAAGACCACCACTTCATCGACCCCACATTCCTCGAAATGATTAACAGCCTTCTATCAGCGGGCGAAATACCTGGATTATACACACCCGAAGAAATAGAACCCATCTTATCCCCTCTCCGGGAACAAGCGTCTCAAGAAGACTTTCGAGGACCCATCTTCAGTTACTTCGCAGCACGTAACCAAAACCCCAAAAACTTTCTAAAAACGATTTTTTAATCCTTTGAAAATTTCAACTTTTCAGGTGTACAACAAAATTTACACATCGTTTTAATAATGGACGTCGGTAATCCAGGTTTTACCCTAAGCTGCGAGAGTAATCCTGCTTTTTACAAACAATGCACCATCGAGTGGCTCGATGGATGGAGTGACGAAAGCATGTTAAAAGTAAATTTCACACTTCTGACGTCACCCAATATCAAAAATTCATTTTAAATTCCATTGTAGATTCCTCAACTTATGACGTCAACTGAATCCAAATCCGAAAACAACGAAGATTCAACCGCTAAACCGAAAAAACGAAATCCGTCAGGGACGAAAGAGTGGATTAAAAATTTCGTCACTGTTCATAAATCGAGTTCCGACGTCGTGACGACACCTCGTCGTTTTATGACGTTTTTGCGAACTTATTTGTCGGTTTATAATGATAAAAAGAAAGGGGTCAGCGAACGACAACAACATTTACAAGCTGGAGTCGCGAAGTTGAACGAAGCTAAAGATGTCGTTGATAAATTGAAATCTCAAGCTGCGGAGCAGACGAAGTTGTTGGAGGAAAAGAGATCAGAAGCGGATAACGCGTTGAAGTTGATTACGAGTAGTATGCAGGTTGGATTAGTAAATTTTTAATCCGTTTTTGTCTTTTTTTTAATCTGGTTTTTGTTTGTAGAACGCGAGTGATCAGAAAATCGAAATGGAAACGTTGAAAGAACAAACGATGAAGGAAAATGAACATTTAGGAAAACGTAAAAAGGAAATTGATTTAGAGTTGAAAGAAGTTGAACCCTTAATCCAAGAAGCTAAATCCGCGGTTGGGAATATAAAAAGTGAAGCTTTAACCGAAATTCGGTCGCTTCGCGCTCCTCCTGACGTAATCCGGGATATTCTAGAAGCCGTGTTGAGATTAATGGGAATTTTTGATACGTCGTGGCATAGCATGAAAAGGTAACTTAAAAATATTAGATTAAGTTCTAAATTAAAAAATAAAACCTTAATCTGTTTTTTTTAACAGTTTTCTCGCCAAAAGAGGGATTAAAGAAGATATAAGTTCATTCGACGCTCACGGAATTTCAGTTGAAAACTTAGCGAGTGTCGAACAGTTGCTTAAAGATCGCAAAGATTCGTTTGATCCGAAGGTGATTAGTGTGTAAAAATATTGTAAATCTAAAAATCAAAGAGATTAACGCAAAATATTTAATTTTAGAATGCAAAACGAGCATCAGCAGCTGCAGCGCCGTTAGCAGCGTGGGTTAAAGCCAACGTGCAATATGCGCAGATTTTGGATAAAATTCGCCCGTTGGAAAACGAGCATTTAAAATTACAAAAGTATTAAAATAAATTTTCATCTTTTGTGCTACACTGTTAATTTAACGATTTTTGTTTATTTTTGTAATTAGAAATTTATCCAAAGCTGAGGGTAGAATGGGACGGATTAGCTCTGATTTAAACACGGTTGATTCTTACGTGTCTGAATTAAAAGATAAGTTGAATAAGTTCACTAAAGAAGCGGCGGAAATTGAAATTAACTTGAAAAAAGCCGAAGAAACGATAAACGCTGCTGAATCTTTAGTTGGGAAACTCGACGGAGAATATCAACGATGGACAACTCAAGTATATGAAATAAATTATTGAAAAATTTTGTTTATATTTATATTTAATTTTAATTTTTAGGTTGGTGATTTGAGTAAAGAACTTGATCAACTTCCAATGCAAGCTTTATTGGCGTCTGCGTTTATTACTTATTTACCACTTGCATCTGAAGATGAAAGACATTCTTATTTGTCGAAGTGGTTGGAGGAGTTAAAAATTCAATCTTTTGATTTACGGCGGTTTTTAAGTAGCGAACGTGAACAGCTTACTTGGAAAAATGAAGGATTACCGTCGGATGAACTGAGTATGGAAAACGCATTGATTATTTTACAGGTATGGAGTTGTAAAAATTTTTGTAGATTTTGTGTAATTTTTGTTTGTCAAATTGTAATTTTCTGTCTGAAGTTGGGAGAAGGTAATCCAGAGGTAAAAAATGAATTTTTCTGGGTTTTATATTATATAAATTTAATATTTATTTAATGTAAAATTTATAATTTTTATAAAATTTTTAGAGTTCGTTGCGGCCTCTTCTCATCGATCCTTCGTCGCGAGCGACTGATTGGCTTAAAAAACATTTGCAAAATGAGAAATTAGAAGTTATAAATCAACAGGTTTTGTTAAAATTCAGATTGAAATCTCGTTATTTGATATTTAAAACCTTTTTATTTCAGGATTCAAATTTCAGTTCGATTTTAGAACTCGCTGTACGTTTTGGAAAAACGCTTTTAATACAAGAAATCGATACGATCGAACCAGTTTTATATCCACTTTTACGACGAGATTTAATAAATCAAGGTTAAATTTAGAAATAAAACGTTACACGCGTTTTATTAAAGTGAAATTTATTTGATTTTTTTAGGTCCGCGATACGTTTTGCAATTGGGTGAAAAAATCGTCGATTACAACGAAAGTTTTCGGTTATTTCTTGCAACTCGAAACCCGAATCCTGAAATTCCACCTGACGCAGCGTCTGTTGTTACTATGGTTAATTTTACTACTACAAGAGCTGGTCTCAAAGGACAAGTAAGATTTATTTTTCTAATATTTATTATAATTGTGTACAGAAATTTAAAATTTTTTTGATATTTGAATTAGTTACTCGCATTGACGTTGCAACAAGAAAAACCAGAACTTGAAGTGCGATTGACGGAATTATTGAGACAAGAAGAGGAATTGAAATTACAGTTGATTCAGTTGGAAGAATCTTTACTCGAAGTATAAATATTGAATATATATTAATGTTTGTATTAATTTTTATGGATTTTGTTTTCAGCAACTTGCAAATGCTACTGGAAATATTTTAGAAAATCGAGAGTTGTTGGCGTCGTTGAATAAAACAAAATCGAGTAGTTCGACTATTAGTAAATCGTTGGAAGAATCGCATCGGTTGCAGATTTCATTGGAAACGGTACAAATTTATTGAAAATTTATGACAATTTGTGAAAATTTTACGAAATTTTATTGAAAATTTTATGATAAAAATCGATAACTAAAATTATTTTGATTTTATTTAGGAAAGAAACGCATATTCTACGTTAGCGGAATATGGCAGTACTTTGTATTTCGTGATCCGTGACGTTGCGAAGTTGAATAACATGTATCGATTTAGTTTAGCGTCGTTTCTCAATTTATTTCAAAATGCATTGAAATACGATCAAGTAAAAATTTCGAAATATAAATTATTAATTTAAAAATAAATCTAATTTTTATTTTATTTATTTTATTCATGAAACAGACCGAAGGCGAACCTGAGGTTAAAATGAGAGCGTTGCAAACTACACTACAAAATCTAGTTTATCACTACGTTTGTCGATCGTTATTTAAAGCTGATCAACTCGTGTTTTCGTTACATTTAATCCACGGAATGCAACCAGAAGTTTTTCAAGAAAACGTAAAATTATTTTTAATTTTTTTTATCGCATCTCTTTTTATTTAATTTAAATTATTTTTAATATTTTCAGGAATGGGAAGCTTTTACTGGAATGCTAGTCACTGATTTAAAACTTGAACAAAATGAAATCAAATCGTCGTTGCCATCTTGGATCGACGAAGAGCGAATTTTAGCAGTTTCGCTTTTGAAAGTACACTTTAAATTTTCTCACTAAAAATAAAATGTAAAACTAACATAAAATCACGTTTTTCAGAATATTTTTCCAAAATTATTCGATTCTCTCGAATTAAACAACTCCGAAATGTGGCGACCGTTTGCTCGAAGTTCCCAATGCGAATTAGAAATTCCAGCGGTCGTTTCGCGAAAAATTTCACCTTTCCAACAAGTTTTACTAATCCAAACTTTACGTCCTGACCGAGTTCAGAGTGCGATGATTATGTTTGCGAGTCGCACGCTTGGGATTAAAGGATTATCGCCCCCACCTTTGAATTTAAAGAAATTGTTTTCGAATGAAACTTATTCCTCAGAGCCGATTTTGATTATGACGTCATCTGGAGCTGATCCTTCGCACGAATTGCAAGAAATGGCGAATGAAGTTGTTGGAAATGATAAATATCACCAGGTTTGATTTTTTAAATCTCGTTATTCCGAATTTTCTTAACTTTTTTTAATTGTTTATTTTGTAGGTCGCAATGGGTCAAGGCCAATCCGAATTGGCGATTCAGTTATTGAATCAGTGTGCAGTTTCTGGTGATTGGTTGTGTTTGAAGAATCTGCATTTGGTGACCCCGTGGTTGCCAACTTTGGAAAAAGTATTGAAGTCGTTGACACCCAATGAAAATTTTAGATTGTGGTTGACATCTGAAGCGCACGTCAAATTTTCGCCTATTTTATTGCAAATTAGTTTAAAAGTGACGTATGAGGTAAGAAAAATTTTGGAATTATATTATATGAAAGTTAAAAATAATTTAAAACTTTTTATTTTAGTCGCCTCCTGGAATTAGGAAAAATCTTTTCCGAACTTATGATTCGTGGACCCCAGAATTCGTTCAGAGATCCGGAAACGTCACTCGATCTCAAGCGTTGTTCGCTCTCGCTTGGTTTCATACCGTTGTTTTAGAAAGACGAAATTATATTCCTCAAGTAAATATCAAATTTTAAAAATGGCGTTTGAGTAAAAACAATAATTTTCGTAATATTTTAGGGTTGGACTAAATTTTACGAGTTTGGTTTGTCGGATTTAAGAGCTGGTGCTGATATTATCAATAGAATGTGCAAATCGGAAGGTAATATTTAGAATTATTGAATTCGAATTTAATTTTGTGTAAATTTATTTTTATTTTTAGATGTTCAGTGGGATTTTATTCAGGGTTTATTTGAACAAGCGGTGTACGGTGGTCGAGTCGACAACGCGTTTGATTTACGCGTGATGACGTCGTATTTGAAAGAATATTTTAATTCGAATGTTTTGGGGAATTCGGGGAGAACTAAAGCATCGTTTGGACCTGATTTGAGGTTGCCTAGTAACGCGAATTATCAGGTATATGATTCTAATTAAATTATTAACACTTTTCACATGTTGTTAATTCGAATTTTAATTTTTTGTGCAGAGTTACATTCAATTAATCGAAAACTTTTCCGAAGAAGATAATCCTAAATATTACGGTCTCCCAGCAAATATCGAACGATCAGCTCAACGAACCATCGGAGCGCAGGTTATCAATCAACTTCGAATTTTAATGAGATCCGTCGAAGTTGTCGACAAATTCGACCGAGATAAATGGCATTCTCAGTTATCGCCTGTTTTAAATTTGTGGAAAAAATTAAATCAGGTTTGTAAACTTTAATTAATTATTTATTTCACGTCGAAAAGTAACAAAATTTATTTTTACATAAATTTGTATAAATTTTTAGAGTTCGCAGTTGGTCAAAATGCAAGTAAAACCACCGATTAGTAAATCGGACAAAGAATCTCCGGTGGAATCGTTCGTTAATTTAGAATATTACAACGCTGTTAAACTCGTTCAGTTTGTTCACGCGTCACTCGCTGTCGTGAGTAAAGTGATCCGAGGTAATATTTTGCTCACACCTGATACTCGTCTTTTGGCTGGATCACTATTACAACAAGAGGTTAAAATAATTACGAAAAATCGTAAAAAATTGTGAAATTAATAATTTTTTTTATTTTCACAGACGCCGATGAGTTGGCAAAGTCAATGGGAAGGACCAGAAGATCCGATGCAGTATTTAAGAGGATTAATGACACGAGCGTTAGCCATTGAAAAATGGGCCCAGAAAATGGAATCTGGAGTTTTGCTCAAAGAAACCATCGATCTTTCTGAATTATTCCGTCCAGATACATTTCTCAATGCATTACGGCAACAAACTGCGAGGTTTGGATAATAATTACTTCAGTTTAACATGACATTTGATTACTTTGTTTATTTTTACTTTAGAGAGAGTAATACATCGATGGATAGTTTAAAATTTGCGTGTTCTTGGAAAGGCGCTATCTCTCAAGCCAAATCCTCTATTCGTCTCGGTGGATTACAACTTGAAGGATGTCAATTTGATGGATCATCTTTATCAGAAAGTTTGCCAGAATCACCGAGCATCACGGCTGTACCAGCTTGTACAGTTGCTTGGATTACGAAAGTATATAAACAACTAAATATTAATTTGAATTTTCAGTTTAATAATTTGTTTTTAAATATTTTTCTTTGTAGAATTCGAGCAGTTCTGCTGATAGCAGCGATACAATTTCAATCCCGGTTTATTACACGAGTGATAGAGAAAAAATTGTGACGTGTTTGGATGTGCCTTCTGGTGGTGATCCGAATAAATGGTTACAATGTGGAGCTGCCTTGTTTTTGAAGAGTTTTGTGTGATTTAATTTATTTAATGTAGTAAAAATATCTCGATGTAATATTTTTGTTGTAAAAATGATTAAAAAAAACTGTTAAAATGTTTGTGTACGGAGAATTTTGATTTATTTGAAGTATTTCGACAACTAAACTTTACTTTTTAAATCTTAGAATTCCAAATATCAATTTTTTAAATTTAAAAAATGACATTTTATTCAAAATATAATAAATAACGAGTAGGGCACCCGCCACTCCGTGGCGGGGTTTCTACTCATCGCCCGTGCCGGGCGCATTACGCGTTTCCCGTGGCAATAGACGACTATTTTAATCAAATAGAGCGTCCGGCGAGTTCTTCAAATCCCGTTATTAGCGAGGAAAAAATTAAAAATTAGAATCCCATAAAAAATTAACAAAAAATTAAAAACCCAAGCATCTCAAGCATAAGCATAACCTTAAAAACCTGTAAAAATCTGAAAACTCGTGGAAACTCGTGGTAACTCATTGACAGCGTGGAATAAATTAGAAATTAGAATCTGCTTACAAAATGAAAAATGAAAAGTGGAAAATTAGAATTATAAATTGCAATACGTTAAATTAAATGATAAATAGAATTGGATGTGGAAGTAGTGGCATGTGGATCTTTATTTTTGCCAACAGACATCCATGTCACAAAGTAGTGGCCATTCCACTCGCAGAAACCCGTGACCCAACATGATGGAGTAATCGTGAGCCACACAAATGACATTTGTCGAAGTGTTGGCTACAGTATTCAAATTTACTGAGTGAAATAGTAGTCAGTGGTAAATTCATCTAGATCCACAGTATAATTCTGGTGTTGACTGCTATTTTGTTTTTCGG